>CALZFC010000268.1:2932500-2952500 GCA_945643635.1 Allodiplogaster sudhausi
TGGCCCAACTCTTCCCCCATCTATCCTCGTTGTTCCTCATTCTTTCGTCTACAACTGTTTACTTCTGGTGTCTCTCTCTCTCTTTCTCTCTCTCTCTCTGTCTGTATTCCCTCTCTCTCTCTCTCTTTCTCTCTCCCTCTCTCTCTGTCTGTATTCTCTCTCTCTCTCTATCTCTCTCTATCTCTCTCTCTCTCGTTTCATCCTCTTCTATCCATTCTTCTACTTAGTGCTTTAGTTTTTAAGGTAATAATACCAAGCCAACAAATTCCTCTTCCTACCAGTAGATTTTTTACGGCTCGCTTACTGAGCATTGATGCCTAGGCACAAAGAAGACGTATGAAAATGGCTTAGACGTTTTTCATTTGTCTTTCTAATTCTCCAACTCTCTTACCTTCACTTCGTTTTTCGAATGCTCTCTCTCTCTCTCTCATTCTTTCGCTCTTTTTCTCTCTCTCCCTCTCTCTCACATACACACAATCTCACTCTTTCCTCCTCCTTCATCTGTGGTGTCCTTTCTCCAAGAGTTGGTCCTCAGTTTTCATTGATTTCAAGCCATTCCACCCTTTATGTAGATGCCTTTCAGATTCTATGCCTTAATATGCTTTATTGTTTTATTTTCGTGATAATTTTGTTTTTTTTTAATTAAAAAAAAAACAAATATGTCATTTCATATATTTTTAGTCTTAATTTTATATTAAATTGTTAAGAACACCGCGTTTCTTTCCTCATTTAAGTTGTTTTCCAAACGATATTATATACATATATTTACACGCAAGATACACAAATAATGACAAGACCTTTATCAACAGAGAGCCGTCATGGAAAAGCAATTGGAAATTCGCTGGAAAGACTTGACATCTTTCGTTCCTGAGTCCGTACGAGAGAGGTTATTATCTCATTATTCTTTATCCTAACCATAAATACTGTATAAGCAGATGCTACAAAAAAAACATAAATAAAATTTCCCATTCCTTAAGTATCATAGAGAAGCTCCCGGTTTTGAGTACGCTAGAAATTGAATTAAATTTCAATTACTCCATCAGCGTCAGGCTCTCTCTCTCTCTCACTCTTTCTCTCTCACTCTCTCTCACTCTCTCTTATTCTTATCGTATTTCACCTTCCATTCCCAATCTCATCTTCTTCCTATTCTTCTTCTTCAATATCTTCCTTTTTTTCTTCACCACCAATCAAACGCCTTCAACCCTTTTTCGTCTCTAAAACCTCTCTCTCTCTCACTCCCTTCTTCTTCTTCTCTCTCTCTCTCTATCTATCTCGTTCCTAAGTTCTTTTCCTCTTCGAATTAGGTTGCAGCTGCCTACTGATTATCATCTTCCTTTGCAATCTCTAAACTGCATTAGTTTCACTACAAGTGCAGCTCAGAGAGTAGTTCAGAGATTACATTTTTATTTTAGTTTCAAGGTCATCAATCTTCCTGTCCTCTCTCTCTCTCTCTCTCTCTCTCTCTTTCTCTTTCTCTCTCTCTCTTTTTCTCTCTCTCTCACTCTTACTCTCTCTCTCTCTGGCTCCCCCTTACAAAATTGCTCTCAAATAGCGCCATGATCAAACCCTTCTTTTGAAAAGAAGAAGGCAAATATTGCTTTTCTTCATTTTGCCATTTCATTATGAAACTCTTGCAGGATCGCATGGCACACATGTGAAATTGAAGGTGTATTATTCTTCTCTTTCTCTCTCTCTCTCCCTCTCACTCATCTATCTCTTTCCGCTCTCTCTCTCTCTCATCTCTCTCCACTCTCTCTCTCTCCTCTATCTCTCTCTCTCCTCTCTCTTTCTCTCCCCTCTCTCTCTCTCCTCTTACCTTCCTCTCTCTCTCTATGGTTGTCCTCTCTGTCATCTTTCTCTCTCTCTGCCTGCCCTCCATATCGATGTTGCGAATTGGGAAGAAAAATGAGAAGAAAAAAAGAGAGAGGAATGGGATGAGTATACAGAAAGAGGATGGTCGGCGAAAATGAATTAGCTCAGACAGAAAAATGAAGATTCGAGTGAAATGGCAGAATAAGAAAAGAGAGAGGGAGAGAGAGAGAGAGATTGAGGGAGAGAGAGAGAACGGAAAAGAATGAGGCATAAATGGTAGAAAAACGATAAGACAGCCATTGAGAAAGACTCATGGTCAGTCCATTTTTCGCCATTCCTCTCTTTCTTTCTCAATCTCTCTCTCTCTCTCTCTCTCTCTCTCTCTCTTCTGTGTTTAAATAACTATGTTCATTTAGTTTTTACTTTCTTTTTCTCTTCCTCTTTTCTCTTTTCTTTACCTCTCTCTCTTCTTTATCTCTGTGCCTCCCGTTTTCCATTTCCTCTGGATCGACGCCTCAAAAGCCTTCATGGCAACGCTTGCAGCAGCCTGATAGAGGCGCACTCATGAAGCATCAGAAGAGTGTAATTAAAAGTAGCAACGACCCGAGTGCGGAGTTGGTGTGAAGTTTCAGACACACATATGAGGATTTCGATGAGAAAGCGGGAGACGAGAGAGAGAGAGAGAGAGAGAGAGAGAGAGAGATGGAGAGGGAGGGAGAGAGAGAGAGGGAGAGAGAGAGGGAGAGGGAGGGAGAGACACAGAGTAAGAAAGATGATGAGAAAAAGAATGCGGAAGGAATGCAGAGAGAAAGAGAATGAGAATGAAAGAAAGAAAGAAAGAAAGAAAGAAAGAGGGGCTATCCTTGGAAAGCATTCCACTCTTGTAGACCATTCATGCTATTTGCTCTATTTTCATTAATATCACGGACAGTCATGAAAACGCTTCTTCTCGAATGTAAAAAAAATCTGACTCAAGCCCTTAAATCATTTTGCTTGAGAGCATGAATTGGAATGTCGAGAGAAATTGTTTGAGTTGAGAAAAAAAAAATGCAACAAATCACACTTTCTTTGATACCTTTAGAACATGATTCAAGGTTAAATAATTGAGAAATTTGATTTTAAAGAAACATTATTTTAAATTTTTCAAAGAGTTCGAAGGCCCTTGCTGGACATGATTGGAGTAAACTTCGCTCATGCGAAGCTATTGAAAGTTGGACTACTGTAGCTGACGTTTATAAAACTTAGTGCTATATAGAACTGACCTTAAGATTAGGTTAACTTAACTGACCTTATCATTGGGTAACTCAGCGCTAGATGACGACATTAACTAAGATTAGGCCACACAACTGATCTCAAGGCTTGGTGACATATAAACTTAACTTACAAGATTAGGAGACCTTAACTGACCCTGAGGCTAGATTACCTTAACTGACCTTAAGGCTAGATAACCTTAACAGACCTCAAAGCCCTTCCCTTTCAGGTGGTGGTCGCGCATCACGGCGGCGTACGCTGGCCGCAACTTCTCCGGCTTCGCGCATCTCACGCGCATGTTCGGCGCGTTCGACCGGCACAAGGATCTGCTCAAGGACAGATACGCATTCGGATTCGCCATCTTCTTCAAGAAGTTCGGGGTGTACTTCATTCAATAGTTCAAGCCTCATTTAGGCTTTCAATATCTCAAGTTTTTCTTCCCACTCTCCTCTCTCTCTCTCACTCTCTTTCTCTCTCTCTCTCTTCCTCCCTCCCTTTATCGTCTCACTACCTCTCTCTCTGTTTCTCTCTTTCCCTCTCTCTCTCTTCCTCCCTTCCTCTCTCGCCCTCTCAATCTCTCACTCAATCTCTCTCTCGCTCTCTGTCTTTCTTCTTACAATCCTTTCTCTCTTTCTCTCTCTCTTCCTCCCTTCCTCTCTCGCCCTCTCAATCTCTCTCTCAATCTCTCTCTCGCTCTCTGTCTTTCTTCTTACAATCCTTTCTCTCTTTCTCTCTCTCTTCCTCCCTTCCTCTCTCGCCCTCTCAATCTCTCTCTCAATCTCTCTCTCGCTCTCTGTCTTTCTTCTTACAATCCTTTCTCTCTTTCTCTCTCTCTCACTATCTCTCTCTCTCCTTCTCTCTTTCTCTCTCTAATTCTCCCTCTCTCTCTCTCTTTTTCTCTCTCTCTTTCTCTTTTTCCCTCTCTCTCTCTTCCACCCTCTCTCTCTCTCTCTATCTCTCTCCAGCATCGTCTACAACACTCTTGCATCGTCGGAGTCGAATGCGGAAGCGAGCGCGGCGATGCTGCGCGAGTTCAGTCAAGAGACGACGCTCGATCAGGCAAGGGAGAGAGAACATTTTAATATTATATATTTAATTTTTTTTTTAATTTTAATTTTTATTTTACACAGTGTAATTTATATCTCTTTTTTTAAAAATTTTTTAAAGAACAAAACAAAACTATCTTCTCTTTCGGCAAATAATCATTCATGTTTCATACAAATATTTAAATCAAAGGGCACATAACTGTTATACATGTATGTATATATTTCCGTATCACATTAATGATTATTATTTGAAGAAAAAAAAAGATAGAAAATAATTTTTTTCCTTCTTATTCCCGTGTGCTTCAGGAGAACCACGTTGCCGATATTATCATCAAGGCTGGCAAAGGATCGACTGATGTCAACCTGACAGAGGGCGCCGCGGGCAGCGACGATCTGCACTATCTGCTCGACTTTGATCTGGTATTTAGAAACAAAAAGAAAAAGAAACATAAAGAAAAGACTATTAAATACTTTAAATGTTTATATTTTATTCATATACTTTTATAGAACAAACTATCTGTGCTCTACATTGATCTGGTATCACCCGGAAACCAAACAAAAGAATAGTGAAATTAATTTGCATTAATTTGCATATTACTAAATTTGCTTGACCTTAATGAGACACAGAGTGTAATTGCTATTCAACCTTGTTTATCTTGTATAAACCATCGTAATTTTTCACATAGAAAGGGGCAATAAATTTAGTACAAACGTATCTATTAAATTTTACATTTGTTCCAGTCAAAATGGCGCGAATTCAAACGCCAGTTTTGGCTCCTTTAAAATTGTGCAGGCATTCTTGGGAGACGAGCCAGCCGCATTCATCCAACACGAGAAGGCGATGCGGTCAGAGTTTCCGCAGATCTCAGATCAGGAATACTCTGCGACAAGATTAAAGGTTCGAAGGAATGAGAATAGAGAAATAGACAAATTAAGATAAGCGCGATCATAGAGATGGAAAGATATGGAATACGAGGGGTAGAGAGAGAGAGACAGAGAGTGAGAGAGAGAAGAGTGAGCAGGCTTGAAGGGAGACAGTAATTGACAGAAAGGGAGAGGAACAGAGAGAGAGAGAGAGAGAGGGAGAGAGAGAGAGAGACAACGATAATTCCAAAAAGAGGTTCTAGTGAGAGATTCGAAGGCGGAGAGATACAGTGAGTTAGTGAGTGAGAGAGAGAGAGAGAGAAAGAGAGAGAGAGCAGAACTGCAATCTAGACTAAGATGCAATTACATGGATAGAAATAAATATATCCATTATACAAATAAACATGATCTTAACTCCTTTTTTTCGCACATAATTCCCTACTTTACAATGCTATCAAGTTTGTCTCTGCAAGTATTTCTGTTTAAAAATATATACCGTATTTTCTCTATTAGTGCCACCGCGGGAACCTTGCGCAAGGGGGGCACTATTAGAGGGGACGGGTGGTTCTATTAGGGGGATTGACTAAAAGTGTGCTAATAACATTCTATTCTTAAACAAAGGAGATTTATGACTCATCTTGAATGGAATGAACACCGGAATATCCGCTTTATGAATTAATTTGCAATAAGTTTATTGGGAAGAGCATCCCATGCCTCCAGGATTCTCGAGCCGAGGTATTAGACTAATAGGGGGGGGGCACTATTCTAGGGGGGTTCTAATAGAGGGAGGGGCATGAGTAGAGAAAATACGGTATTTATGGAATTTTAGGCATAGCCATAAATATTCGAAACTATCAAATAAATATTCAGTACTTTCATGTAAATATTCAATATTCAATTGCTTCAGACGCTTCGCTTCTTCGTGCAAGTGCCGAACATCTACGGGACTCTCGCGCTTCGTAACGAGTTCGAGTCACGTGCTCGTGCCAACATTGCCAAGGAGATCGAGATGCTCGAGAAGGGCGAGCGTGTCTATTAGGAAAGGGAATGTGGCTAAGGCAAAGGCTACACACAAAAAATTGTTTGAAACAATCATTGTTTTCGCGTAAAACTGAAACAATATTGTTTGACATATCAAACTATTTTTTCATTATTTGATATATTGAACAATATTGTTTTAGTTTAACGCCAAAACAATGATTGTTTCAAACGGTTTTTTGTGTGTGTACGGCGAAGGCTAAGGCTTAGGTCAAGGCCAAGGCTAGGGCTAAAGCTAAGGCTACTTCTCTAAGTACCTGCATTTCCTGCCGTTGTTCACAGCGTTTGCCCGACAAGATTTTGTGCACAACGACTGGATAGAAATTCGAAATAGCTTTGCTTTTTTCTTCTTCGAAATACTAGAAATCATTTCACTACTTTCCGCTTGCTATGACTGTCAACTCCATGTTAATTAGATTCCTTCTTCTCTATCCATTTTCAATACTCCTTGTGAGATCGGTAACAAATATTCGATCAAAAACAAAAAAGAAAACAAGTCCCCACCGTCCGAAATCAACTAACTTTCAATAATCATAATTCTATTATATACAATCACGGTCTACAATGCGGGCGAATTCGGTAATCCATTCGTAAATTATACTTGTTTTGAATGTAAGCTTAAATGTGTCTGTAAGCATTTCTGGGCTTCTCGGTGTTCTATAATAGGATTCCACCTTGTAAATTTAATTACTCAATTTAACCGCTCTTTTCTCGATCTTTTATTATCACAAATAATAAATACCCTCGGAAAATCATTACATTCACAAGGACAAGCATTGCTAGCTATAACTGTTTAGAGCCTCTTATCTTTTGGATGCAGAAATCCACGAATGTCAACTTTGTAGTTGTAGAAATATTATATCTTTTTGTCGTGCTTCTTCACTCTTCGATCTCATGTGTGTCGTTGTATCCTTTTTTGCCTGCTTTTTCTACTTTCCAATAGAGAATAAATGCGAAAATGTGGCAGTTGGTGTAATAAATACAGACTGATTTAAGGTACCTCTCCTCTCGCTTGCTTTTGCTCTCTCTCTCTCTCTCTTTCTCTCTCTCTCTCTCTCTCTCTCTCTCTCTCTCTCTTTCTCTCTCTCTCTCTCTCTCTCTCTCTCTTTTTCTCACCTTTATCTCTCATTCTCTCAATTTCTCCGCATCTCTTCACCGACAGTTTGCAAAACGATCGAAAGGGATACTTCAAATGCCTCCCAATAGATCAGACGAGGTCCCATATCCTACGAGTGAAAGGAAGTACATTTATCGATCGAAAATTAAGTCCTTGCCTCATGATTAGCATCAAAAGACATTGACTCTCCACCCTTTTAACGATTCATAAAGATCACCAGCAAATCAATGTTCGCTGCTGCTCGTCATTTGTGTACATCCATAACATCGGTTCCTCAATAATTCATCCACTTTTAGAACGATAATTCATCTAATAAAAACTCGTACAATGATATAATTTGTCCAATTTTGAAATGATAATTCATCAGACTTTTAAATGAATTCCTCAACTGAGTTCTAGTACACTTAGAAAAAGAAAATAGTAACATGTCCAATTTTTTTTTGCCATCTGTTACAATTTCAGCATTTCACGAATACGTTCGTTATGCCCTTGTTTGAATGGAACCCTCTTCGGCTGCTTCAATAAATGATTAGCCTGTTCCGTCTAGGGGAGGAAGAGAGAGAGAGAGAGAGAGAGAGAGAGAGAGGCTAGCCAGAGGCAATGTGAGTGACAAGAATATTGGCTTGAGCTTTATGTGTCCACCCGGTCACATGCGAGGATGGACCAGCCTTTTTTGAAGAGTTCCTTGGAAAGTCCACAGACTTGACGCTTTCAGCACATTTCCTTTCCTTAATTCTTTCTCTCTCTCTTTCTCTCATTCTCGGTATTTCTCTTTTCCGTTCCCCCTCTCTCCTTTCTCTCTCTCTCTCTCTCTCTCTCTCTCTCTCTCTCTCTTTCTCTCTCTGCCTTTCAACTCACTCCCACCAGCTCCACCTGGTGATTTACCGCTGCGCTGTGCACTTGCTTGACTGGATATGTGTGGACGACGCCAGTAGATTTATATGTCTCTCCCGTAGACAAGGAGAACAGTTGAGAGAGAGAGAGAGAGAGTGAGAGAAAGACATAGGAAGAGGGAGAGAGAGAGAGGATGTGAGTGAAAGAGAGAGAGAGAGAGAGAGAGAGAGAGAGAGAGAGAGAGAGAAAGAAAGAGAGAGAAAGAGAGAGAACGGCATAGGAAGAGGGAGAGAGAGATCGGGAGAGAGAAATTGTCAGAGAGATTTAATCAGCTGATTAGAGACTGAAAGATAGAGATGCAGTTTCAGAAGGAGAGAAATTAAGGAGGAGCATAAAATGTTGTATATAGAGGAAAATCGGAGAGCTGAAAAAGAGGAGGAGTAGGTGTGAACTATGCAGTGAAATGATGAAGAGAAGGAAAGCATTAGAGAATTTTTTAGGCAATTTATTGTGATATATAGCCAATTCTCGAAGTGGATTTACAAAAAAACAAATTTAAAATTTTAGTATTTTTTTTAAAGAATTATAATTTTTTTCGGAATTTCCTTCCGACTATGAATTGCCTCATAATAATAATTAAAAAAAGTTTTATTACTACTGCCATTTGCTGAAGAATATTTAGACCAAGGAGGTTGATTGGAAGCAGCTTAAAGAAACGATTCAACGAATAATTGGCTTTATTTTTATTTGCATACTTTGTTAATTTTGAAATTGATATACATAAATCAACCCTTTTTTGATATATATTTCGTTTTTGATAGAGCAATATGACCTCATGGAAAAGCGATGCCATGGAACGGGGCTAGAGATTCATACTACAATATTTCAAACCATACTAGCTTGTATTCGTGATATATATATATAAGAAATTACATGGCCTTCATTTTATATATAGTAAGTACCATTTTGTTGGTTATTTCCTTCAACGTTGTAAACCGCGGCGGAGTGGCCGAGTGGTCTAAGGCGCTGGTTTTAGGCACCAGTCATTCGTGGCGTGGGTTCGAATCCCACCTCCGTCAAATATTTTAAACGAAATTGCTTCATTCCACATAATTGAATTGACGATGAGAAGGCCCTCAATGGCGGATAGACGAAACCAGAGTTAACTTTCCTCCGATCACCCGAACAATCCCCGAGGGCGGATATCTCGCATTTTCTTGCCTCCTTTACTTCTCTTTGAATCTCACCTAGATCTCTCGTTATCTTTTCTCTTTATTTCTCTCACTCCCTCTCTTTCTCCCTCACTCTCTCTCTCTCCTTAACTCTCTTTCCCTCACTCTCAACTCTTTCTCTCAATCTCTCTCTTTCACTCTCTCTCTCCTAGACAAAAAATGGAGTCGATCGAAGTATCGGAATGGACTTCTTCGAGTCTGGGAAAAGTAACGGCTGCTGCTCTGGCTTGTCTGACACCTGCACACGCGCTTCATCACAGCTTTTTTCTTCTCTCTTTTTTTGTCTCTTTTCTCTGTCTCTTTTCTCTATCTCTCTCTCTTCCTCTCTCTTTTTCCTTCTGTCTCACTCTCTTCCTCTCTCTCTCTCTCTCTCTCTCTCTCTCTTTTTCTCTCTCCCTCTCCTTCTCTCTCTATCCTTCTCTCTCTCTCTCTCTCGTTTCCACCTTCATTATCACATTCTTCCTCCACTGTCGCTCTGAACATGTTCACTTTTATTCTGTTCCATCCTCTATTGACTATGAATGTTCTCTGACGGCAGCTCAACAGTCCCGAGAGAAGCGTACAGTCAGTAGGACACTCCTCGAGATCAGCACTATTGAGTGGGGGGGGGGGGAGTAGTGAGTTAAGAATGGACGAAAAAGACGGTAAGATGGAATTAATTGAGAGCGAGAGAGAGAGAGAGAGAGAGAGAGCGAGAGAGAAAGCGAGCGATACAGAGGGAGAGAGTGGAGAGAGAGGAGAGAGGGAGAGAAAAGAAAAGTGAGCTAGAAAGATCAAGTCTACGAAAGAGACGCAGAGAGCGAAAGACAAAGAGAGAAATATGAGACAGAGCGGCTGTGCAGCCTATCACTGCTCCATTGCCCGCCCTTCATCCCGCACTCTCTTCTTTCCTGTAGTGTGTGAGAAAGAAAGAGAGAGAAAAAGAGAAATGAGAGATAGGGAGAGAAGGAAAGTGAGAGAGAGAGAAAGAGTGAGAAAGACGGAGATAGAAAAAGGAAGTGCGAGAGTGTGGGAGAGAAGGCTGGAACAAGCGCATAGAGCAGCGAGAGTGCCAGTATGCCAGAGTGGTTAGAGACGCAGGGGCAGCAGCGGAGGAGTGAGTGAGTGAGTGTGTATGTGTGTGTGTGTGGTGTGCAAGTGTGTCGAAGGGCTGAACTCCGCCGCTAGCCTCTCTCTCTCTCTCTCTCTCTCTCTCTCTCTTTCTCTCTCTCTCTCTCTGTCTTTCTTTCTCTTTCTCTCTCTCTCTCTCTCTCTCTCTCTCTCTCTCTCTTTCTCGCGCTCTCTCTCTCTTTCTCTCATTCGCGGTGTGTTGAAAGGAAGAAGTTCATTTGTATCCTCTTTTGTTTCTTTTTTTCTCGCTTTCTGTCTTCTCTTTCTCCCTTTATCTTTTTTCTCTTTGTCTCTGTCTCTCTCTTTCTCTATTTTTCTCTCTTTCTGCCGTTCTCTTCTCTCTCGCCCCTCCTATGGATCCAATCCAATGATCGTCATCATTGTTATCAGCTGCTGCTGCAACCATTCTTCCCCCCCCCTTTGTTCTCTTCCCCGGACTTCTTCCGGGAAGGCGAAGAAGTTCGAGACCGCGGCGTATTGATCACTAACATAAGTTTGGATTCCCGTACACCATTTCACACGGGGTTAGTCCCGGCAATCGCTGCCGGCGCTTTCTCCATTGTCTCGTTCCTTTTTTATCACTCGACTTTTAACGTCATTTCCAAGGTATATTTTGTTACCCTGTAACCTTTCACTCTTGTTCTGGCGCGGCGCGATTTATCTCCTATTTTTTCCTTCATAAGAGCATTAGCCAGTATTCGTTTCACTCTGCCGTTGCCATATTATTTGGCTCGGCCACAAAGTTCCCGAATGATATTATTCAGGGGCCAATTCGTTCGATGATTGATAATTTCGATGGACATATGCATGTCATTCCTGATTCTTGTTCTCTCTTGCTCTCACTACCTCTCTTTCTCTCTCTCTCTCTCTCTCTCTCTCTCTCTCTCTCCTTTTGCTGGATTGTGTTGCTCTTCATTGAAGTGTCGTTATTATCCTTCCTCGTTGGCAAATCTCTGCTTGCTTATGCTTCCGCTGTGAAATAGGCTTTTGGAAAACATTGCCCGTCGACCCCGTCCTAATAATTTTTTACCAGCTTTTTCGTCGTGTTGCGTGTGTTTCTGGCTTCTGAATTCAAGCCTGAACAAAAAGAAGAAGCTGAATTGAAAAGGGGAGGAGGGGGGGGGGTGGGTTGGCTCCCTCCCGCTCGCATAGAGTTGTCTTCTTGTCATACACGCACTGCTCGATACTCAATCCTCAATGCTGATCCAGTCTTTCTCTCTCTTTCTCTCTCTCTCTCTCTCTCTCTCTCTCTCTCTCTCTCTCTCTTTCTCTCCTTCTCTTTCTCTCCCTGTCTCTCTTTCAACCCCAGCAAAGACGAGATAGAGCTTCATGGACAAAGAAGCGACCCCGAGGCTCTTCTCTCTCTCTCTCTCTCTCTCTCTCTCTCTCTCACTTTTCTCTCTCACTCACACTCTCTCTCTTTCTTTCCATCTCTCGCTCTCTCCCGTAAGCACATTCAACTTTCTGCTTGGCAAACCTCGTATCCCGCAACCCCCCATCGCTATCAATCTAGTGGCTTTCTGCTCTTCTCTCTTCTTTGTCACTTGAAGTGCTGTTTTCTTCTTCTTCTTCTTCTTTTTATTATCTCTCCTCATTTTGATAGTTTGATTGCAGCCGCAATGCTGATTAGAATCTCGAATCTGATTCAAATGCTCGTGGTTTCTTTTAACCGTCTCTGGTTAATGTTTTGTCTCTTTTTATGCGCCAATGCTAAAACGATTGCACTCTTTTCGATTACGGTATTTTGTTAACACGTGCGAGATTTTATCTTTCCACGTTCATTAACGATATGGGAGGGGTCGCGGAAATGGCCCGGACATGCCAGACTCTTGTCCGGCATGGTCATGGTCTTAACGCGCAAAACACAGTGCAAACACGTGAGAGGCTTTTACTAGTTAAGTACGGTAACTTTGTTAAACTGCATGCAAGCGCAAAACAAACGTGATATTCGTGTTCCCCATGCTCGAGAACCCCCCTGTGCACGATTTGAGCGAAAAGGAAAAAAAAAGTATACTGGCCCCCCAAGTAACATAGCATCCATCATATATGGTTATGTTGTTCACGTTTATTTGTAAAAAATTACTTTCTTGTTTCTTGTTTGTTTACCGACACCCATCGAGCGTCCGGTTCCGTGCGATAGATCGTGCATGCCATCGGTCGGCACAATCTTGTCCCGATTAGCGATGAAACATCATTTATTTCTTTAAATTTGCTAGCACTTCTTAATAACTTTTCTTTTCTTTCTTCTCTCCTCTTTGTCATTTAGAGTGCTGTTTTATTCTTCTTTTTTTCTTGTTCTTTTTATAATCATTCAGTGTTTTGCCACATGGATTGATGCCGCAATGCTGATTAGAGAATCTTTCCTGTTCGTGATTTTTCTTTTATTGACTTTTGACTAGCATACTTTCTTCTAAACTTCATTTTCTCTCTTCTATTCCTTAGGATGACACTCCGGGGCGACTCATCCGAGGACGACTCCGGCTTGGACGCTGCGGAAATGGTGCGTGCCGCCAGCATGCTCCAATCCAAGCAGCTCCTCTCCAACAATGTCATCTCCAAGCGAAAGGTGCGCCGCATGTTTTTTTGTTTGATTTCGAAATGCGGACGGGTGGGCGGAGCTTATGTGGAAGCCATGTGTTTTTTAAAGTGCCATCTCATCACTGTTTTTGCATATGAATATTGAAGTAAAAGGTCAAGAAGCACCCCCCCCCCCCATTTTTTTACTGCAAAATTTTTCTCAGGGTTTCCTTTTTTAATCAGCGATCAATTTTAATGATTTAATGGCGGCTAATTTATGAATTATCATTGGGGTTAATTACAGTTTGGATAAGCTGCTATTGTTGCTAAGTCTTAAATATATTGGTGTGAGAATAATATTTTTTATGCCTTAAGTGTTTTTTTTTGCTTGACACACAATGAATAATAATGCTCAGCCCTTGATTCACTGACATCATTTCCTCTCCTTTATTTTGCCTTCTTTTTCCTTTCCTGACTCATATCATCATGTGATGTGGAAGTTTTACGCCACGATTAAAAGAGAGGAAAACAATAATGCGGACTCATATATGAATGAATAAGACTATTATTCCCTTATGGTTAGTAATCTTTTATCATGGGGGATCTTTGTTTTAAGCATTTTACATTGGTTTACCATTCTCGCCATTTTATTTTTGTTTTTCATTTCATACTGTAGTCATTTTACCATTGTATACGGTATTGAGAAAAAAATTTATGGTATGAAGCGCGATTTTTTGCTTGTCTTTTTCCATCAAAGTTTCTTTTCTCTCCATATTATTGCTCATAGTTCTTAAATTTTCCCTGGGGCCTACTTCTTATTATTAGCATTGAAATGTTGCACGCCTACCCTTCTCCAGATATGTACCACCTTTCTTTCTCCCATCTTCCTGCTCCTAGCTCTTCTCTAAAGTGTTCATCTTTTAAGAGGTTCTTGTAATCCGCTTTGGTTGGCTCTCCTGTTTGCCAATGTGCAATCCAACAATAACCTCGTTTTGTTTCTGACAGGCAGTAGGGAAAGTGCGTCCTCTTTTCCGATTGATCATACATATATTGGTTTTCTCTCTTTCCCTGTCTCTGTCTCTCTCTCTCTCTTCTTTCTCTCTGTGTCTCTATCCTTTTCTCTTGTTTTTTTTGTTACTTGCCAAACCATTCTGCCCCATCTCTTTGTTCTCTTTCTCCTGCCCCTACTTCTCTCCCAATGTCTGTTTTATCACTTCAACTTGGAACAAACCTCTGGAAACATTCTGACTGTGCGTTCCATCGCAGTTTGCATTCTATGAAATTCATTTCCTTTAAACAAAATTTCGCACCTAATATTAACGGTAAATCAGTCGATTCGTGCGCTGATCGATTGAATGATTTTATTTTGTTATGGCCTATCTCTCTCTCTCTCTCACTCTCTCTCTCTCTCTCTCCTTCTTTCTCTCTCTCTCTCTCTCTGCTTTCTCAATCCCAGATATCCCTTCCCTAAGAAAGCAGAGAAAGACACCGTCATAGCCAAATAGCATCACCTTGTTTGGGTGGACCTTCGGTTTGCTTTATGTTTTGTTATTGAGAAGGGACGGATGAATGAGTGAGAGAGAGCGAGAGAAAAAGAGGTATAGAGGAAGAGGAAGAGAGAGAGAGAGTATGAGACAGAGAAGAGAGAAAGAGAGGGATTACAGAGATCATAGCAAAGTGAGAAAGACTCCTGAATTGGCTGCCGAAAACAGAGCGGAGGCAGACCATTGGATAGGGGAGGGGGGTTGTATGGCTCTTTCTCTCTCTCTCTCTCTCTCTCTCTCTCTCTCTCTCTCTTTCTTTCTCTCTCTCTCCTTTTCATCACATCAGCTACCCCTCTACTTTTTTTAACTCTCACTCACTCAGACTCCTAATCTCGCTCGATGAAAAAAGGACTCAAGCCATGTTATAATGATACGACCATAGGGCAGTAAAAAAGTAGTACGTAGCAGCTGCAGCTGTTCACCAGTCCCGTCTATCGCGGCCCAAGTGTCCGGTCTTCCCTTTCGCTGACCACTTTTTCGTATACTTGTATCATCAGCATAGCAGGAGAGAGAGAGAGAGAGAGAGAGAGAGAGAGAGAGAGATAATGGCGGGAAGAGGGAATGAAGCGAGAGAGAGAGAGAGCGAGGGTGAGAGAGAGAGAGATAGGGAAGAGAGAGGGAGAGATGGAGAGAGAGAGAAAGAGAAAGAAGGAGAAAGAGTGAGGACAGAGAGTGAGGGAGAAAGAGAGTGAGACTGAAGAAAAAGTCTCGCTTCTTCTCCCCGTCCATCGAGCCCAAGTCATCATCGCTTCTTTGATCGTGCACAGATGTGCGGAGATCACGGCACACCGAAATAGACTTACGAGGGATCCGAAACTAAAGAAACACACTAAAATATATTTAGTGCTCCTAAAAAAACTTTTACAAATCTCGTTCATTTACACTTTCAAGGGTCATTAATTGATCGACTATGAAACTTTCCTATATACTTTTAACCTTTCGTGAACAACGGCAGCGATTTAATATCTTTGCTGGGAATTCTGACTTCACGTCTAGGTAGGTTGTCGAATATAGGGATCTGATTACATTTGAATCGGTTTTGCAGAGAGAGATGGGAGAGAGAAAGAGAGAGAGAGAGAGTGAGACTGTTACGCTTTGCCAGCCCTGAGTTCAGTGTCTGTGGTTCTTCTCTCTCTCTCTCTCTCTCTCTCTCTCTCTCTCTCTCTCTCTATCATTGTCATTCACCTTTCCATCTCGACTTCCTTCCATTGAGAAGCGAGGACTCGTGCATAAGCCCCTGAAGCTCTCTCTCTCTCACTCTCAATTTTTTTCTTTCTTTCTCTCACTCTCCTCTATATCTCTCTCTCTCTCTCTACCTCTATTCCCGCTCCCAACCCTTTGAGATCTCAGATATCCTCATCTCTTTCAGACTCGTCTCTTTCTCTCTCTCTTTCTTTCTCTCTCTCTCTTTCTCTCTCTCTCTCTCTTTCGCCAGCCCAATCATTTTCCAATAGCCCCCTCGCCCCCCAGGAGGGAGGGACGCCCCGTTCCGGCTCACCGCCTCATGTGCCTATCTTCCGGCCCCGTTTTATAGATGGGAGGGGCGTTCTATTCTACTGCCCCCACTCCCCGCCAAGCCTCTTCCTTCAGCAACAACAGACACACTGGGAAAACAAGAGAAAGCACAGCTATTCACATGGAGGGAACAAATGGGAGATTTGTAGAAGAGGGGATGAAAGAGAGAACGCACGCAGAAGAACAGGAGAGGCTACTACTCACCCCAGGGATCCAGGGATCACCGCCAGTGTCATCGGATTTTATTGCAGAGAGACAGAGAGAGATAGTGAGATAGAGAGGGAGGGAGGGAGAAAGATGGTAAAGATAAACTCCATCCAATCAGCTGTGGAACTTTAGCAAACGGGTAGAGGGCTTTTTCCATAGAAAATCTAGGTTATTTCATAAAAAAAAATATATCGTGTATCTACTGCATATATCATCGTTAGTTTTTCTTTCAACATAATGGATGAGGTGTTTATTGATTCTCTTTTATTATATAAATATATGGCGGTCTAGATTAGTGATGACTAGATGGTTGTGGACTGCGACGAAAGCACATCGTGCTCTGCTGGCGATGAAAGCTAAGCACTTGACTCTCTTTTTCTTTATCTGTCTGTCTCTCTCTCGCTTCCTCTCTCTCTCTCTCGCTTGCTATCTTATTCTCTCTCTCTCTCTCTCTCTCTCTTCCTATCTTATTTTCTCTCTCTCATCTCTTTCTCTTCCTATCTCATTCCCTCTCTATCGTTCTGTTCGTCATCACCTGAGAAAGAGAAGAGAATCTTGGAACGGTGTCTGATTCTTGGGAAACGGAGCGTATCGGGAGAAGTGGGGCACAGAAGAAGACTAAAAGGTGGATAAAGGAAGGGAAAACAGAGATAAGTTCGCACCAAGAAATTGACTTTTCTTGCAAAATATGCGTAGGAGTAGATGGAGATATGAGAGATATCGATACTTGCTTGATCTTTGTCCTTATCAAATCCATACATTTGATTTTGCTTTTGTTCGTCCATTTACCTTTGGTCTTTCTCAGATCCTTGTAACTTAGCTCTCTCTCGCTGTCTTTTCTCTCTCTCTCTCTCTCTCTCTCTCTCTCTCTCTCTCTTCAGTGCTGAACAAGGGCGGCGCATGCGCCGTGTTGTACCCCCCCCCCCCCCCCCCCCCGGCTGGCTCAAAATTCTGTTGAATCCCCCCCGGATGAAACATTTTTTTGCTTGAAAAGGGCACTTTTTCCACAAGAAAGGTGATTTTTCACCGAAAAAGTCACTTTTTCGGCTTTGTACTCCCCGGCCTGGAGTCCTGCGCCGAACCTTGTTCAGCTATGTCTCTCTTTCTCTCTCTCTCTCTCTCTCTCTCTCTCATTTTTTTTAAACACTCTTTCACATGTCTCTGTTTTCTCCCGTTAACATAATTAATTTACTTAATCTCCTTAATTTTTTTGTTATTTTATGTCTCGTTAGAATTTCTAAATCTCTTACCTTCATCCCCCAATCAATTGTGTTAGACCATCAATTACCATTTATTTATATATTCTTTTTTTCAGTGCTTACCATATCCCTCACTGTTCTCTCTTCTCTCTGTTATATGAGTGAAAGTTGATTAGATGATCTCTGCTTCTCTGCCAATAGCCAGCATACGCCTTCGCTTATCTTTTCTATTTATGTTTTTGGAGAGTATCCTCCCAAGCCCAGCTTCACCAATGTCCATTCCACTCGTTGTTCTTTATTCTCTCTCTCTCTCTCTCTCTCTCTCTCTCTCTCTCTCTCGTTCTTTCTCTCATTCCCATTTCTCTGTAATCTCTCATCACTCCATGCTCCCTGCGCCATTTATCCTCCTCCTTTCCACCTTTTTCGACATTTGCTTAGCATCTTCGTTCTTCTCATCTATTCTTCTTCTTCTTCTGGGGACTTCGCTGATTGTGCGGCCTGATGAGAGAAGGCAGCAAATGTCAACTGGAAAAGAGATTGCGGAGGGAGAGAGAGAGAAAGAGAGAGAGAGAACATAGAGAGTGAGAGATAGAAAGAGGGAGAGAGAGAGAAAGAGAGAGAGAGAGAGAACAGAGAGAGTGAGAGATAGAACAGAGAGAGAGAGAGAGAAAGAGAGAGAGAGAACAGAGAGAGTGAGAGAGAGAGAGTAAGAGAGAGCAAAAGAGACTAGAGAGAGAGAGAGAGAGTAAGAGAGACGAGAGCAGCCTGGATGACTAATAGAAGAGACAATAGAACGGAGCAAAAGTCGGGCGACACAGCACCAGCCGGACCTCCGTCATGCCTCCCCACTCTCAGTGCTTCTCTTAACAGCACCGATTCAAACCCCCCTCCAGAAATGAATGGCCCTTTTCATCTATTTCTCTCCTTCCCTCTCTCTCTCTCTCTCTCTCTCTCTCTTCCTCTCTCATTCTCTCCCCCTCTCTCTCCCTCTCTCTCTATCTCCCCCTCTCCCTCTCTCTCCCTTCCTTTATTCATCTCTTTCCATCTATCATTCTCTCTTTCTCAATGCCCCACCATTGCGGAATCTTCTTTCCGTATCCGATATCACTTTCTTTCTTCTCATCTTGAATGAAAAAAGATGACCTCACACACAGGATAGGAAAAGAAGAGATTATTCAGAATGGGGAAAGTTGTGGAACATTGAAAAGGGATAATGGGATGACTGCTTTCGTGATTCTTATTATCTTTTTATCTCACATTCTTCTCTCAATCTCTCTCTCACTCTCTCACTCTCTCTCTCTCTCTCTCTCCTCACTCTCTATCTCCTCCTCACTATATCTCTCTCTGTCTACTTTTGGTTTTTTTCTCTGTATTCTGCTCTTTTTGGTAGAATTATTAATCAATTTCTTGTCCTCTTAAATCGTCTGCCATCGTTTTTTTTTCTCTCTCTCTCTCTCTCATTTTTATCCTCGGGCTCTCCTAAAGCTCTTACCCCTTGCTCTTCTCTTATATGAGCCTTCCATTCCTCCAATCAGCCTCCCCCCCCCCAACCCACCAAATCTTATCAATCAATCCAAGGCTCCAAGGACAAGAAGTGGCTTGCTGTAGAAGAAGATCATGAGGCACCGCCCATTTGCGAGGTGGATAAGGGAAAAGAAGGCAGGGGATAAAAAGGAAAGGGATGAGGTAAAGGGGAATGGGGAAGAATTGACTTGAAAAGGAAGGTAGAGAGAGAGAGAGAGAGAGAGGTGCAACTATAAAGAGAGAGAGAGATAAATGATAATGATAGGGGTAGAGATTGGGAGAGAGGTAAAGTGGCGGGAGTGAGAGAAAGAGAGAGAGAGACTGATCAGTTCATGTGACTATTCTGTGCTCCAATTAGTGCTACTCTTAGGGACCGCGCATCTTATAGATCTGCAACATTATCGCTTTTAATTTCTTTCTTAAGATCTCTCTTTTTGTCAAGTCTCTAATCTCTCTCTCGCTCCGTCTCTCTTTGTCTCTCTCTCTCTCTCCCACTCTTTCTCTCTCTAACTACGTCTTCTTGGCCCTTAAATTCCATCCTTGTCTACTCTTATATTCTCGGACGGTTTAAAAGCCCTTTTTTCAATGTCGCAGCAAGCCATTTCTTTCGTGCATCATTGCCAAATGTAGAGAGAGAGAGAGAGAGAGAGAGAAAGAAAGAGAGAGAGAGAGAAAGAGAGAGAGAGATAAAGACAGTCTTGGCGAAACAAAAATAAATTAAGAACAAAAAAACAACGCCTTCTTGAAACACCAGAAGGGAACGACATACGAAAAGGTGACTGAAAGCATGAGAAGAATAACGAAATAAAGACAAAATAATCGAGAAGGGGAAAATGAAAGCGACGAATCATAAGTACACTAATAGTGCAGCTGGTTTTTTTATTATTTTAAATTTTTTTCTCTTGCAATTCCATATCGAAAGTATAGGGGGTAGCCTTGAAGGGAGAGAGAGAGAGAGAGAGAGAAGAAGGGACAAAGAGAGAAAGAAGAGAGAGAGAGAGAGAGAGGAGAGGAGAGAGAGAGAGAGAGAGTGGAAAAGAGAGAAATTCCCTCCACCCCGAGGTTGTGTATGTGGCCAATTCAATGTGTATACGTATGAAGAGATTGTACTTGGCGTGTGAAGAGAAGGGAAGAAGAAGAAGACGACGAACATGTGGTCTTCGTCAAATGGACTACTCTACTACACAGAC
>CALZFC010000268.1:2957500-3025000 GCA_945643635.1 Allodiplogaster sudhausi
CGCGGCGCGTGGAGTCGACGCAGAGAAGGCGAGAGATCAGGAGCTGGTCATGATGCTCAAGGATGTCCAGGACTGGACGAGAACGGGCAGAATAAGGTGCGGGAAGGAGTCAGGGATACGGTAGGGGCCGATGAAGGTACGGTTAGGGGTGGTCAGGGATACGGTAAAGGCCAGGGTAAAAAGGTACTGTAGATTTGACTGACCCGCCCTAATTTTGGGCAGTCCCACCATGTTTTTGAGCAAGATTTAGGCAGAAACAGCAAACCCACCCTGGTTTCCGGGCCCAATACCTCCTTCACCACCCTAATCTTTTGGGTCCTCGACAGTGGCTTTTATTCCTTGGGGCCGATGCTAGTAGACAATCTTTAAATAGGTCTCAATCTCAATTTTTCCAAGGACCCTTCCGAAAAATATGCATGTGGAAAATTGGCAAGCCTCCCGAAAAGTATGTAAAAGCACTCAAAAACACATGACTTTCGGCATTCATTAATGCGAAGAGGCTGTACCCCTTCGAGTTTTGTTCTTGGATCCCTCCGAAAATCTCAGAAACTAGAAGATATTTAAAACGCTGATTTTACAGTTAGGACTTAGGCTTACTGTATGGACTAAGTATACGGTATTAGTGGCTATCCATAGATTAACTGTTTTTAGGGAAAATTAAGACTTTAGTTTTTAGGCCTCTTTAGACTTGTGGATGTAGGAATCGAAAAAAAAATACTTTTAATATCGTCGCTCGCTACTATTTTGATGCTTTATGAACAAATGTGTGAGAGAATAGCAAGCAAGAAAAAATGTGTCAAAATGTTTTGTTTTTAAATTTCAGAGATCTCCCTCATCCCAAAACGGGCGCAACAGCTCTTCATGTCGCTGCTGCAAAGGGCTACACGCAAGTCGTAGAGATGCTACTCAAGCTTGGAACTGACGTCAATATTAGGGATAAGGTTAGGGATAATTTTTTAGGGATAAGACTTAGGGATAAGGCTTTAGGGATAAAGTTAGGGATACGCAGGCTTCGTTTGCAAAGACATAACAGCGTCAGATTTTATATTTAAAATATTTTAAAGTTATTTGAAGCGAACACATATGAAATGTAAATTTTTTAAGTATGATAAAAACATATAATTAATTTAAGAAAAATATATATAGGATGGCTGGACTCCTCTTCACGCAGCTGCGCACTGGGGCGAGCGAGACACAGCAAGGATGCTGATGGCTGCCGGGTCCCGTCTGGATGCCCAGACCATTGCGGTTACTGTAGTTTTTTTTCCGTTCTTAGGCGATTTTCCCGTTTCTCCTAAATTTTATTGCACTGGTTACTATTAAATGGTTCACCAGAAGCTTTTCATTGACAACGATAGACAATGAATAAAGGCGAATTGAGCAATCAAAAATTGCGAATAAATGGGGAAGACAAATTCATATACATTGTAGGGTCAGAACGTCCTCGCCGTAGCTGATAAGGAGATTGTGGAATATTTGGAGTTGGAACAGGTTTGAACATTAGTTTCTTTCTCTTGAAAAAAAAGTAAATAAGTGGATGATGAAATTATTGTTCAAGTCTATCGCGTTATAATACAAAATTTCGGAAAAAAATATATATTAAAAAAAAATATGTATATCTTTAAAAGATTTTGTCGAAATTTTTTATGTTTTTCAAGATAAAAATATGTATTTATTTATTAGCATTTTCAATATTTATATTTTTACAGGCCGAAGCAGACAAGCGTACGCCATCAGTCGAGAAGAGCCTGATGCTGAACGGTAACCACGCTGCATCGCCAGCGCCACTCGCAGAGAAGAATGGACGTGTCGCGCCAGCCACAACAGCCACCACCATCTCAGTACATCATCAGCCGACCACGACGACAACGAGGACATCGTCGGTGGTCGAGGAGAGAAGGAGCGAGAACGAGGTGAGGGAGAAAGATCATGCTAATTTGCATGTAAAGTGAGCTGAGAATATTGACTCTAGTCAATACAGATACTCACTTCTCTTACAGTGAATATATGTCAAGATCGACAAAACAGTGTGGGTTGGGGCCTGGAAAGCGAGCTTATGGAAAGTAAAAAAAAAAAGTATAAAAGAAAGTGTTATATGTAAAATTATGGACGAGGTATCCAGAGGCATAATGTCAGAATGAGTATATGAAATAGACAGACGTTTTTTTTTCTTAAATAACCATGTTCTCGCCCAGGCCGTTCCGGTCGTGAAGACAACGAGAGGAACACTTGCGACCCAGCAGGCAACAGCGTCTTCTGCTGCACGTTCCGAGTCGCCATCCGAAGAGGAGCAGTCAGCATCGTCCAGACAAGCTTCCTCTGAGCCAGAATCGGTCTCGTCGCGAAGCGGCTCGGGTACGGTAGCTTTTCTTATTTATTTAAATAAGAATTCACTGTCAATTAGAGCTATAGAAAACTTTTTAGCGATCAGTACGGGAAAGGTTTTTTTTAATAGGCAATATGTTTTTTTATTCTTTAGGATTTTTCTTATTTATTTTTAAATCTTTATCCTTCTTTAGCGTCAGCGTCAATTTCTGGCTCCGTCTCCGGCTCTTCTTCTGCGCTCACTTCTGGCTCATCTTCCGACCGCGAGAAGAGCCAGTCGGCCTCCGAAGCCAGCCTCTCCAGCAGCAATGTCGTCATTCGAACCACGGTTAGTCCTGAAGGGAAGAGCCTGAAGGGGAGAAAGAGTACGGTGGATTCTGCATTCTTGTCATTTATCTTCACTCTAAACATGTTCCTGTGTAGTCATGCTGATTTTTTGTTTCAATAATTTTTTTAAACTAGAACAGCCATCAACTGTTAAAAAATATATAAGCTATATAATTTCGTGGGACATAAAGAACATCAAAATTCCCTTTGATACTTTGTGAATATCGTAAATAAATGAGCCTTGGGACTCAATGAGAACTGTCCTTCTCTATATTCATTGAACTTGCCCTCGCTTGGTCATAAATACTTGACATGATTTAACAAGCATAATGCTAAAATAATGCTAAGAGTAGGAATTTTAACTTTAATAATAATAATAATAATAATTATTATTATTTTAGTTACTATTATTATTATTTATTATAGTGATATTTATTATTATTAGTTAATATATGATTATTGTTATAAATTATAATTTTTACATATTGATTAAAACTTTTAAGGAGCCTTCTCTTGTGCCCATATCAGCGTCCTCTTCCCAGGAGCCCGTCATCCAACTCACCATGTCACTCCGGCCGACTTGGGCTGCCAGGCAGGCGGCAGCACTGTCATCTGCATCCACTTCGACCAGGTTGGAGGGGAGAGAGAGAGGGTGAGAGAGAAAGGAAGAGAGACAAGAGAGAGAGAGGAGTGAAAAAAACGAGAGAGAGAAAAAGAGGAAAGAAAGAGAGAAATGAAAGAGAGCGCGAATGAGAGAGAGAGAGGAAAGAAAGAAATATGAGCGAGAAAGAGAGAGAGAGAGAGAGAGAGAGAGAGAGAGAGAGAAGGTGAATAGGGAAACAGCATAGAAAGATAGAAAGAAGAACTGACTGAAATACGAATACTAAAATTGTTATATGATAAGAAAATCATTTCGCTTGCTCCGTTTTCGATCTTGCTCCCCCTCTCGTTTCCTGGTTTCCTGTGTATCGCTTCTATATTTCTCTCGGCAACTCACTCTCTCCCTCTTTCTCTAACCGTCTCTCTCTCTCTCTCTCTCTCTGCATGTCCAGATCCTCTTCCGCATCGCTGGCCTCGACGGTCGCGTCGACATCCCAGCCAGCCTCAGCAGGCACTTCAGCCATGCCATCTCCGGTGGCGACTACTCCCACGAAACCTCCGTCAGTTGGAAGGAAGGGCCAGTCAATATGTGTGTGGGGGGGGGAAGAGAACAGAGGAAATAAGGTTATAATCCTATCTAATTAGGGCAATTATTATATTAGTTATATCAAGCTCATTCAGAAGTATTTATTATAGCTCTAAAATATATTTTATTGTTATTGTTATTTAATTTGATTTTAATATCGAGCTTTTTATTGCCATTCCGCAAGATACACTTCGCTTTCGCCGCCTTTTAAAGTTTTTCTAATTTTTAAGTCTCATTTTCCTCATCAACACATCCGTAATAAGATAATCACGCAAAATGAGAACAAATTAAATTAAGAGTTTGGCATGTTTAAGGCATAGTGCAAAAATTGTGAGGTATGGAAATGGGCTATTATTTTGCACGAGTGTGTATCTGCACCTTGCACAAAAGAGAGAGAAAGAGAGTATTAGAGAGCGAGAGATAAAAGGAGGGGTTCAGAGAACGAGAGGAGAAAAGCTGAGCACGGCTGAATGTTGCAATTGTCTCTTGTGTGTGTGTGCGTGTCTTGTTAGTTTCTCTCTCTCTCTCTCTCTCGCTCTCTCTCTCTCTCTCTCTCTCTCTTTCTCTCTCTCTCACTCTCTTTCTCTCGCTCTCCCTCTCTCTCTCTCATTCTGTGCTCTTGTCCAGTCCATCGTTGATGACAACTTCCATGATGAGCTCTTCGTCATCTCCCTCAACGCCAGCCTCCTCTTCCCTTCTCATGTCCGCCTCCTTCCCGGCACCCCTGGGAAGCAACAGCGGAAGCTCAGGAGAAGGACCCCCCGCCGCCAGAAAAGAGGTGCATCGAAGCACCTCCTCCACCGGCTGCTCGGCCACTTTGGGGCCACCAACCCCAACATTGGGGCACCCAATCACCACAACACCCACGACGCTCCCATGGCAAGCACTCCTGGCCGCGAGGCAGCCAAGCAGAAGTGGAGCCATGCCACTCCAGCCATCGAGGCTGTCCGCATTCAGACCACCCGAGAGCGCAGAGAGACCCACGCCGGCGCCAGCATTCACCGCAGCGCCAACCATCAAGACGACCGTCCTGCCACAGCCGCAGAGACTACCGCTACATTTGATGAGGTGCTCAGGGGAGAGAGAAAGAGAGAGAGAGAGAGAGAGAGAGAGGGGGGGAGAGAAAGAAGAAAGAGAGAGAGAGAAAAGTGAGAGAGAGAAAAGAGAGAGAGAGAGAGAGAGAGAAGAGAGAGAGAGAGAGAAAGATAGAGAGAGAAAAAGAGGGCTTTTCTGTCTTGTGTTTTGTCTCCTCTCAGTCACAATGTTCAGTTCAAGTTTATGTTCGTTACGTGTCCAGCAGCACTTTTGTGTTTTCTTTTGTGTTTGCTTGCTGATTGGGAAGCGGAAATAATGTTATCTATTAAAAAGAATTGTTGGAAAAGTAGTAGTTTTAAGAGAGGAAAGGCGATTAGAATTAAAAAAAACTTACTTTAAGTGTACTTTTAAAACTGTATACAGTTAACTTAGAGTTCTAAAAAAGAGCAGATTAATTATCGTTCTTGGTTTCTGAAGGCCTTGGCAGTCGTCGACGGTGGAGAGCGAGGCGGAGCGACGCAACAACTCGCGCATGCAACGCGCACACCGAAGGAGCACACAGGGCGTCTCCAAGGTCTGTCGCCTCATTTTCGGTGTGCCCGGGTATACTGTAGGCTATTTAGGTGTATCAGGGTATACTATAGGTCGTTTTGGTGTGCCCGGGTATACTGTAGGCCATTTCGGTTTGCCCGGGCATACTGTAGGGTGTTTTGGAACTATAAGGCTTCCGCAGACCATGCTCTAGTGCTCGGCAGCCACGTAGAGCTCACTGGACGTTTCGAATCTCTAAAATGTTCTAGTTTCCGCAAAAGAATTTTTGCAACCTGAATAGCAAAAAATCAAGATTTTACAGAAGCATGATACTGAGCCGTTATATATTTTATTTTCCTCGCTATTGTAGTCGCGTCCCTCAAAATCATATGCAATCCTTGTGTCAGGGGAAAAGGCGCGAATTCAAACGAGAGTTTTTTTTTTAATTTAAGGAGGACATCGAACTCGCTAGCCGACAAGCTGCTGAAGAGACACAGCGACGACGTCTTTCATCGACTGGGACGAATAATTCGGTGAGTTTTATTTTCCCGCCTTTTTTTCAAATCTTGAAAACTTTGAAAGTAGTTTGGGATGCATGAAGAAAAGGATTGAAACATGTGGCAGTCGTTATTGCGGAGTTTATCTGCCTCCTACTCCTCCACTCTCTGTTTATTGTTCTCGTATTCTGAACTCCCATTCTCTCTTTCTCTCTCTCTCTCTCTCTATTTTTCTCTCTCTGTCGCGCTCTCTCTCTCTCTATCTTTCTTTCTCTTTCTCTTTCCCTTTCTCCCTCTCTCATCCCTCTGTCTCTTTCTCTGTCTATCTCTCCGTCGTAGATCGCTTACACAGACTTTTCTCATTCTCCGCTTCCTTCGTTGCTGGGCTGGAGGATATTGAGGAATACTTGTATATTCCTGAAACTTGTATTTTTATTTGGTAATTATATTTATTCTTTTACTAATCAAATATTCCCTTTGATACCATTTTCATGAATATCATACAGATATCTATTGTAGTAAATGTTTTGATTGATAATATTTTTGAATGAGTGGAAACGGATTGAAATATGATGATTTTTGTTGTTTTTCGTTATTTATGTGTAGCCACCACACTGTATATATTAAAACCGCGAAATCACGAAGAAGTAAAAAAAATCCCTGCACATAATTATTAAATTCTATAATTTTTGTGTCGATCGTTTATATTTTTCAGAACACATTCGCAGGCGTTTTACTCTTAAAAAGAAAATGCTTATGATTTTATGATTATAGCATTATTATTATTATTACCATTATTATGATTATAATTTTATTATTATTATTATTGTTATTATTATTATTATTATTATTATTATTATTATTATTATGATTATTACTATTATTATTTATATTTAATCTTTTTTATCTTTATATCTTCCAGAACACCTCCGGAGGCGTCTGTCGACTCGCATCGGAAGAACGCGACTCGTCCTCCTCTGAGCGTCTTCCTCCGCCCCAGACCAAGCCGCCCGAGGCGCCCGCCCCCGCCCCGGCCCGTCTCCACCATCTGGACAGAAGCTCGTCGGAGAGGTTAGAATTAGTTATTTTTTTATTTTTTTATTTATTTTGCAAAAGTATTCACCGCCAAGTTGTATAGTAATAACGCAGATAATTTGCTAATAATAAACTTTAAAAAATAACTTTTAAAAAGTCCATTCTACAGGAGACATAGATCTGTCATATAGAAAAAATGGTTCTGAACAAGCTGACTGAGAGACAAATTGTTGAAGAGTAGCATGAAAAATGTTATGAAATAGTTGCCCCTTTTTGTATGTTCAAGTATTGATTTTAATCAAATCAATAATTAAAATTATATTTTAAATATATAATTAAAATTATATTTTAAATCTATGATTAAAATTATAGATACTCTGACTCTTCTCGCTCGTCTCCACCATCTGCACTCTGCCCACCGCCCCCTCCCACTTCTGGCACTTTGCCAACCCTCGCCACTGGCCCGTCCCCGCACGCGACACCGTCTGCCATGAATCTCCGTCGGAAGAGCCAGGTAGCAAAGGGTGTTGGGTGTGGAGTATAGGATGGAGCGAGGGATTAAAGGATGTGGAGGGAACCCTCGCTAGTGGTGGTTGTAGAGCTACTTTGTTATGTTATTGGAGATTTGGAGATTTACAGCCGAAAAAAAGGAGAATTATATATTATGGGAAATAGATGCATTCTTCTGGTTCCACAGAAACGCATTAGTTTAGCGCACTTCAACAAGCTCTTATATGCAAAGTGGCCAACGCGTTTTACCGTGAATAGAAAAAAGTTAAAGCTGAAAATATATTCAGATTTAGATGGTATGCATGCTGATTTTTGGAGCTAATTTATCCAGTACCAAATTAACTTATCACTAAACTAGTGGTGTCTTTAAATTTTCACATTTAGTTCAGTGTGCTCGTGTTTTCCCTTTTCTAGCTTTTTTTTTGTAGTATCAAAAAGGTTCCAACAATGTTTTTTTTAGTGTGACGTTGTAGATGGTAATAATTTAATTATTTGTGGCAGTGTTGTGATAGAAATGCATGAATTGGTGTTGCTAATTGAGAGAAGGCCGGAAAGAGTGAGGGATAGGAAGAGAGGGAATTTTTGAGACAGAAAGAAAGTGAGACAGAAAGAGATAGAGAGAGAAATATGAAAGAGAGAGAGAGAGAGAAAGAAAGAGAGAGAGAGAGAAAGTGAGAGTGAAAGGAATCTCCAGGTGCTAACATCTGCCCGTGCTGCACGTCGCGGTACTGGCCCCGTCCTGCCAGATGATGTCATAGCAGCAGGCAGAGGAGTAGCCGAAGAGCCAGGCTCCGCCCCCTCATGGGGAAGCCCCGCCCCCGCCTCTCCTTCCAGCACGATGTCAGCGAGCTTCTCATCGTCATCCACCATCACAGGAGGACACCGACCGGGAGCTACAGTAACCCCAGTCAGTAGAGAGCACACTAAAATTATGGAAACACTATTAATAATTTGTAATGTTGTTACACGCAAGTTTTGTAGTAATGATAGTTCCACTCACACGAAAGCAATCAGTTAATGTTTGTGACGTTGTGGTTTGTGCCTTTTAGTTGCACTTACTTTTTAATAATGAAATGGGCAGCCGAAATAAAAACAAAAAGTGGTATGAAAATGTTTATAAATTTTTTTATTGAAAAATATATATTTTTTATTTATCTGCGCCAACCATGTGAGTTATATAGAAAATGGAGAAGAAGAAAATAAAAAAAATGCCTCGAAACGTCGGCCCGCTTCACGCATATATTTGTATTTCCGCTTTCGCCTCCTCTCTCTTTTTGTCTCTTTCTTGAGTGCGGCAGCAGCGACGGGTCGGGGCGAAGAAAGAAGAGTTTGCCGTATTGCTTATGTTAGAGACCTCCTCCTCCCCTCGCGCACGCGTAGTCTTGAAGAGAGAGAGAGAGAGAGAGAGAGAGATAGAGAGAGAGAGAAAGAAAAAGAGAGAGAGAGGAGAGAGAGAGAACGAGAGAGAGAGAAAAAGAGAGAGAGAGAGAGAGAGAGAGGAGAGAGGGATAGAACGGGAGGAAGAAAGAGAGACCGAAGTAATCTACCATCCAACCGACACTTGGACTCTGGGGCAAAGCTCCCCCCCCTCATTCAACTTACCTCGAACTTCCACGACCCCATCAATGCGACTAGCGTGCATTGAATGTGAAGAGAGCATCTGAAGGCCGACAGTAACTGCGTAGGCGTGTATGCCATGTATGACGACGATTCGACGGTTAGGAAATCTCTCTCTGTCTCTCTCTGTCTCTCTCTCCTTCTTCCTCGCTCTATCTCTCTGTCGCTCTCCCTCTCTCTGTCTCTCTCTACCTCGATGTTCTCATGCTGCTCGCTCTCACCTCTTTCTCCTCATCCACCCGATTAGTTGCCCATTAAACTGACCGATATGCTTTTTTTGCAGTGCTTCCGCTCAAGCACCCAGCTGTTCCCTCCGACAAAATGCTCATCTTTCGCTCTCTCTCTCTCTCTCTCTCTCGCTCTCTCTCTCTCTCTCTTTCCCTCTCTCTCCCTCTCTCTCTCCTCCCTCTCTCTGTTTCTCTCTTCGTCTCTCTCTCTGTCTCTCTCCCTCACCCTCTCCCTATTTCTCTCTCTGTCTCTCTCTCAATCTGTTCCTTCCGCCTTTCATTGACGCGCCTGTTCGTTTCTCTGCCCCTTGGCCCCCGAGCAAAAACTGCGTCATTTGTTGTTGAATCTTTATTCTGTTCATTCTCTTTTTCTCACTACTCGCTCTCTCCCCATCTCTTCTTTATAGCTCTCTCGTTCTCTCTCTCTCTCTCTCTCTCTCTCTCTTTCTCTCTTGTTCTCTCACTCTCTCGTTGACATGTGCTCTCCACTTGACTTTTCACGCTTCTGAATGAATGAATGGAACATTCGGCATGAAGACTTCTGCCGGGAGTATAGCAGAAGGGAGAGAAAGCAAGCACGGAAAGTGATCGAGAGGGAGAGAGAGAGAGAGAGAGAGAGAGAGAGAGATGCCGAAGATATAGAGAGAGATATGTCTCGAGTTTAAAAACCGCCAACTCTTCTGCTCTGTTCTGCGTCCCCTTCTCGTCTCATCTCACCACTTTGTCTCTTCTCTACATCAAGCTTGTCAAATCCGCCCTCCTCACAACTTCTCCAACTCAAATCTCATCTCTCTCTCTCTCTCCCTCTCTCTCTCTCTCTGCTTTTTCTCTCTCAGCTCGCTCTCGCAGCTCTCTCTTCTCTCTCTCTCTCTCGCTCTCTTTCTCTCTCTCTCTATCTCTCTGTGTGCCACTCTCGCTCTCTCGAAATTTTTCTCTCAATCTATAGCTCTATCTCTCTCGACACCCATATATCAATCAATAATCGCTACCTGCTTTCTTGCCCCGCATAAACGCCTGCCACCGCCTTCGCCGTTCCGTTCTTCTTGTCCTTCCTCTTGCTTTCCTCTTCCAACCGCCCCTACGGCGAATATATTTCTTCACCGGATATCCATTCGAGAGTGGGAAAGAGAGAAGCTATGCCTTGAAAAGCCGTGCGCCAATTCCACGGACAGCTCCTTTAAGGCCATTTCTCCCTCGCTGACTCAAGCAGCCGACCTCTTCTAAGCTATGGGCGACTATGTTCGTCGTGCTAATCACTCCTATCTCCGTGCACACCCATCAACATGGCGCAAAGAGGCTGTCACCGGCCATCATGGCTCCTTCCCAGGCACCTCGAATTCGCGCGTCGTCGCTTCCGCGTACGCGGCTGCGGCCGCTGTCGCAGCCGCGTCGCGTGACCCGATGCGTCGCGGTCGCGCGGGCGCCAACAACGCAAACTCACAGCATACGCCGACACAACAACGTGCTCGCAGAGCAGTGGCTTTAAGAGCAAAGACCCCAGCGCCGTTCGAACGCTACTGCGAGGGCACAGGGTCCGAGTCGGACAGATCAAGGTCACCAAGACCGGCGGCAGCTTCGTCTATAAAGGACAGATGCACAGCATCAAGGTCCCCCAAACCGCTAGAAGCTCAAGCGGAAATATCCAGACCAAAAGAGCCAGTGAAGATTGTGGTCGAGGCCGAGCCCAAGCGACCACCGCCCAAAGAGGCTCCTGCCGAGCAGAAGAAGCCGGTAGTCCGAGCAGTAGCCAAGGTTGTGCCGATGCTGAAGCACGAGAAGCCGACACCGGTAGCTACCGTAACTGTCAAATCTGAGAAGAAGCCGACTGCAACTGTTAAACCAGAGGCTACTGTTTCCGCCCCAACGTTTACGCACAAGGTGGTTGAAGCGACGACGATGGAGAGAGCGGCGGAGTCGCAGAAGGCGAGGAAGGAAAGTTCTCATTCGGAGAAGAAGGCTGAAGTGAAGGTGATCAAGAAGCCAGCTACTTCAAGAGAAGAAAAGAAAGCGGAAGAATCGACCCGCAGGAAGACGCCTCCACCCGTGCCGCCAAAACCAAGAGTGAAGCTAAGGCCCCCGCTCGCCGCCGTAGTGGTGGCGTCGGCACCATCCGAAACACCCGCTGGCCCGAAGCCGCCACCTCCTCCCGTCCCGCCAAAACCGACAATCCGGCCAAAACCACCGTCACCCGAAGTGCTCGCAGCGCAACAGCTGGCTATGCTGCAAGACGCGAAAGGAGACTGGGAGTTGATGGAGGACGAAGATGAAGCTGTCAGATAACTGAGCGAAATTAAGCTATTTTTTCCGCGCTTTGTTGCTTTTATAGCTTTCATAGCTGCAAAATGTAGAGTTAGAGAACAAATAGATCTTTTTTTTCTAATTGTAATGCAGTCTCAGTCTCTAAATATTCAGTAGCGTTGCTTCATTGTACGAAAGCGCTTAAAATATTGGTTCAAATTGAAGGCTGAAAATTCATTCAATTTATTAAGTTCAAGAAGAAAGAAAAAAGAAGGAAAATCTATAAGTAATTCTCTTACAATTTCAGTCGTCCGCGTCTTCTACCGCAAGCGGTGCGCAGCATGCACGCGGCGCCATCCAATCGGGCCAGGGCACGGCGGCTGCCACCACCGGGCTGACTACGGTAAGAATCGCGCCGAGAGTCCAGCAGCAGCAGCAACAGCAGCAGCAGACCCCAGCGACCCCTACAGCAGAGCAGAGGGGCGGACAGGTAATGGTTTTTTTGCAACGGTTATTTTAATAGTTTTTTTTTCACGGAAATTTCCATTCTCTTCTTTTTTAGTATTTTTTCGCAGTTTTTCCCTAAAAATATTAAATTATATTTTAATCTTTCTTTAAAAAAAAAAACTTTTTTAAGACAATTATATTATTTAGAGGAAATAGAATATAATGAAAGAAAAGATTACAAATTATACTGTATTTTTTTTAGTTCGCCGCTCCAACGATCTCGTCGTCCGCAGCGGCGCAGCTGAACTACAAGACACTCTACGAGCGAGAGAGGAGCGAGAACGAGCGACTGCGCAGAGAGCTGGAAGAGGTCAAGAGGGGCAGCAGCACGAATGGCAGCATGGCAGGAGGACACGAGGTAGGGTGGGAAGAAGTTTAGGGAGGATGTTGTGGATTCCTAGGGTTCATATGCCCGAAGAAAAAAAGGTATGGGTACATTGGCTTCATATTCCGACGCAACGACAGCCTGATTTTATATTTTAAAAAAAAGTAATTAATAACGAAAAGGAATATATACCTACTACTGTCGATAACGCCGACCCGTCTCCGAGTTTGGGCCGCCAAGGTGACACCTATCCCCCCCCCCTCCGCGGTGACATGTTGAGAAGTCTGTACATAAATGCTAGCTTTGTGCACCGGTGGTTTGTGAAAGCATAATATGCGTTTTATGAGCTTCATATTGAGTTGTGCCGTTATTCACCAAAAAGAAATTTTTTTTTCGTACAAGCGATTCAACGAAGGTGCTTTTGTCATTATTTTAGTATCTTAAATAAATTTCTGAAAAATAATAATAACTTGTGTATAAAACGAGGTGCTATAGTCATTATTTTAACATGCTCATTAAATATTTAAAAATAATGATGACAGAACTTGTGTATGGAAGGGGGATACTATAGTCATTATTTTGTCAACTTAAATAAATGCATAGAATATAATTATAATTACATGAACTTCTGTGTACAGAACGGCAACGGAATGGTGACGAGCGGGCTGCGCCGCCTTTCGGGCGCCTCCTCACGACTGAGCGGAGGAGGGGCAGGCGGAGGAGGAGGAGGAGTGTCACGCTCTCCGTCGGCAACGTCGGTCGACGACACGCGAACACTCGAGAGAAGGGTCGCCGAGCTGGAGCTTGAACTCAAGGTAGGGTAATTAGCTCGAACTCTTAAAACTCAAGGTAAATGCCATACATACCTCGAACTTGAACTCAAGTAAATGCTTAGCTCAAGCTTAAATTCAAGGTAGGATAATTAGCTTGAACTTTAACTCAAAATTGGATACTTTTCTCGAACTTTAGAAATTGCCAATATTTATGCCACTTTTTTGATAATTATAATTTAGGAAAATTAATTTGAAAGAAAAATATTTTGGTCCGAAAAATTTTTTTATCTTTTGTTATCTTTTTATCATTCTATATACATATATACACGTGTCTGTCTATATTGTCTGCCCTAGCCAGCTAAATTGCTTTGCTCTTCCCCATATATTGATTGTTGATATTGTTCTCATTTCACTGCTTTCTCACGCTTGCTTTCAATCCAATCCGTAGTTCGGAACTGTGCTTGTGCTTTGTTGGCCACAGAATGTCGTCTCGCTTCCATTAATCGTAGACTTGGCAGAAGAAGTGTTTTTGTTATGCAGCGTTCTGAGACAATTCTCAATCATGGCAGACTACTTGTGATCTTCTGCGCAGTATTATTGTGCTTTTCTTTTTTTAGAGACTTGGCTTCCAAGTCATTCATTCCCCCAATCGTTTGTCTTAGCTATCTCTCTCTTTCTCCCTTTCTCTCTCTTTCTCTCTCTATTCATCGCTCTCTCTCCCTCCCTATCGCTCTCTCTCTCCTTCTCTCTCTTTATATCTCTCTCGCTTTCTTTTCTCTCTCTCTCTCTCTCTCTCTCTCTCTCTCTCTCTCTCTTCTCTCTCTTTATATCTCTCTCGCTTTCTTTTTCTCTCTATCTCTCTCTCTTTATATCTTTCTCTCGCTTTCTTATTCTCTCTCTCTCTCTCTCTCCCTCTCTCCCTCTCACAGGACTCTCGTTCTCTGCAACGCTCGAATGCCAAGCGGCGCGCTGAGAACGAGGCGCTCGTCCGTGTGCTAGCCAAGGTAGCTCGCCCGCCAAGCGTGGCTTCCTCAACCGGAGGTGGCGGAGGGCTCTCCCTGGCCGGTGCCCGTTACTCACCCGCCGCCGGAGTAGGAGGCAGCTTCTCCTCCTCAGGAACATCAAACGGTGCCGCCGCTTACTACCGCAGCAGCACCTCAGAGAACTATCATCGATCTCCCAGGCAGGCGCACTTCCTAGACACTTGCAGAGTGCTCTCTCTCTCCAGAATCCACAAAAAAAAACCCTCCCCAACCAACCCCAACGGAAACACTTACCCTGAGGCTAAACTGTAAACTCACTTCAACTTGTTATTGACTGCTGTGATGTCCATTTGCAACGCCGAAATCTTGTTGTTTTGCTACTTGTAACAGCGATATATCTCGAAAAATGCTCTTTGAAGTTACTGTCTCGCTTTGTTCTTGAATTAATATTTGTGAAGTAATATTCCTGAATTAATATTCGTTTGCAGTCTTACTCTTCACATTCATATCAACATTACTGTTAATGTTTTTTCCCTTAAAATTGAGCGTGTTCTATCGTGCTGACATTGAGATTAATAGCATGAAATTTGGGTTTTGGTTTGGAGGGAAATTTGTTTTCCTCAAAAGGGTGGAGTCATAAAAATCATGGGAGAAATGCAAGATTCCTTATCATTGCAGATTCTGAACCAGCTACGACTCGAGAATCAGCGACTCAAGGAAGAGAACGGTGCGCTCGTCCGGGTAATCTCGAAGATGACGATCTAGGCTTGTCGAGAGAAACCCAATCCCCCCAAACCCACTCCCCAAACCCACTCCCCATTCCCCCAATCCAATGGTTATTTAACCAGGGATATCCGCTGGTGGGTATCCATCCAACGGCTTAAATGCCCATTTCCTATGCCATCTCTATCCCCTTTGCGGAATCCGTTTTTGAGTGCATTCAAAGAAGATGTGTTGTATTTCATATGGCCGCCACCTCATAAGTAGTAAGTAAGTGGAAGTTATACGTATACTCCATTGAATGTCGTTGGTGGAAAAAATGGCCATTCTTATTATTCTTCTTTTTAAATCGATTGATTTTGATGCTTCATACTGTGCTCTTTTTTGCGATATTTCGTTGCGTGACTCCCAAAACAGCAGAAAGCGCCGCTCGCCCTCAAGATTGACTGATCGTACCTTAATTTGCTCTCCCCCCCCACGCAACTAACAAACGTGTTGATTGTCAGAAGAATATCACAGAATATAGAGCAGAATTGGCTAGCGAATTTTTGGCTCTCTGCCAAAGAATTCTTTTCTTCTATCATCGTCGTTTTCTCTCTGCCGATTCTGTACATTGTGACATGTGATGGAAATGTGCTTATTCTTTTTTTTTGCAATATCTCACTGCTTGCTTATAGGCTTAGAACGTAGTTTGCCGTCTTTCCATTGCCAACTTACGGATGGAGAGAAAGAAGAAAAGATATATATGTATACATGAGAATACGGCAATTGGAATAACTTTTCGTCTACGGATTAGGCGGGAAATTTAAATCTAAACATCTTTTCTCCACTCCTGCGCTCTTCTAACATGCATGTTCCCTCTTATTCTCATGAAGCCTCGCCGCTCTAACCATTCGACTTTAATCCAACAGTGTTCCGCAATGTTATTATATGTATCTAGAACTCTCTCTCTCTCTCCTTCCTGTCGCATACGGTGGTTCATTGGGAATATACATATTTAAGGATATTTTTGTTTACATTTAATTTGGGCACCTCGAAACGAAAAACAGTACTAGAATTGTACCCTAGACTCATCTTCTTTGCCTTTGTTGTACCCTGGCTTGCTATTTCCTCTTGCTTTCTATTTGCTGCTAAAAACTATTCTGGCGCTCCCTCATCATACTTTTTTTCGCCTGTTTCCATGCAATTTCTTCAAATCAAAGAAGTCTGAGCCAAAATTGAAAGATTCGCCTGAAACTTGCTCTCATTTAATTCGTTGACTCACTTACGATAAAAAGAAGGCGATCGATATTTACAAGAGAATGTTGAACAAGACAAATGAGATTGCCAAAAAAAATCGAGAAGTTCAATTGGACTAGCTGATTTCGAAATCGTCGAGAAATCCGTGTAGAACCAAACTGTAATTCTTTTTTTTTGCAAATAGGCGGAAGAATCGAGATGGTCAATTGGAATAGAATGCCGAATTTTGAAATCGTCGAAAAATATGTGCAAAACCAGAAGATATTCCCTTTTTTGCAGAGTTGAACTTGAGTGAAAACTGAGAATTGCTGTAAGAATCACGTTTTTTCTCCAAATTGAACGAAAAAGTACGTAATCTCATGCTAATGTTGAACTTTAAGGGCGAGCTGAAAATGCACTTTGAAAGTTCGGAAAAAGGCTATAAAAGACGGAATCGAAGGCAGTAAATGCATCTTCACTCTTCACACTCGCGCGGACAAGAAATGGTTGGATCGATGAGGTTCGTTCGGCCGGCGGAGGATTCGTTCTCTTCTTTCTCTTCGACGCGGCGCTCTTCTTAGGATTTCTCTGACTGGAGAAATTTATTTAGAGGAATAGAGAATATAATTGAATGAAAATGTTTTCTTCCTGAAAACAATATTTTGATCGCTGAATTAATTAATCAATTAATTGGCAAGGTATTTTTTATCAATAAAAAGATAAGAATAATAATTATAATATAAGGAAATATATTATTTAAAAAGCCGATTGACAATTTGCGAAACATTTTCAGAGAGAAGCGAATGAAGCGCCTTCCTTCCACCGACGCTCTCTTGGTCCGAGAGAATTCACAGGGACAACTGGTGAGCTAATTAAGAGAGGGTGTCAGTAAGACTCGAGCAGGGCCCTATTATGACCTGCCCTAGAAATTTTTTTTCGAATTTCTTCACCAAAATTCATTACAGTATACAACTCGACGTGATGAACAAAATAGGCTACATTTCAAAGTTGAAAAAAATTTTCCGCGTGAGACCCAGTACAGTAATCTTTTAAATTACATTGGTCATAAGTCGCTTCAAACTTATGATTTGACAACCATCGAGCTATCATTGGATAGCTGATTGGACGGGCTTTAATTTTCATGTTGATGATGTTTTCATAAAATTTGAATTTGGCCCTAAAAGACGGCCCTAAACATTTTCGGTGGTGGTTTTTGGCAAAATTTTGCATTTTCCGTTCATTTCCACAAAACCGGTCCTACATATTCTTAAAGCGCTTGAAAGTTGCTACATTATATGTCTCTTTCAAAAACATTAGGCGTCCCGGACTATAGTTCCCAAACGCTTGAACATGATGCTGTGTAAACTGTAACACCGTGCAAGCGCATTCTTCGATCCATAACTGCGCTCAATGTCAATATTACAAAATCGTAAGTATATCATCTAAGAGCTCTCACGGAGATCTTCAAATGTTACATTATTTTATTGAAAAGTTTCAATTTATATGGGAAATTTCGTTATGTACGATTAGAAGGCTTCAAAAACTACTTTAAAAACATTTTCGCCTGTCGAAACTTACATCATAAGAAAGAGGATGAAATTTGGTGCAAGATGAACCCCTTTGAATGGAATTCCAGGCATACGATCTTTTGTTATAAGCCATAAGAGTAGGATAACAAGGCCATATGGAAAACCTGTAGAAAAAAAGGATTGGAATATTCTAATTCGAATAACCTAAAATGTGAATTCTTGGGCGAAATGACAGCGAGGCTACTGGCACTACTTTTATGATTTATAACAAAAGATGGAATTCCATTGAAAGGGGTTCATCTTGTAGCAAATTTCATCCTCTTTCTTATGATGTATGTTTCGACAGGCGAAAATGTTTTTCAAGTAGTTTTTTAAACCTTCTAATTGTACATAATGAAATTTCCCATATAAATAGAAACTTTTCAATAAAATAATGTATGTAATATTTGAAGATCTCCGTGAGAGCTCTTAGGTGATATTCTTACGATTCTGTAATATTGACATTGAGCGCAGTTATGGGTCGAAGAATGCGCTTGCACGGTGTTACAGTTTACACAGGATCATGTTCAAGCGTTTGGGAACCATAGTCCGGGACGCTTAATTTTTTTGAAAGAGACATATATTGTAGAAAATTTCAAGCACTTTAAGAATATGTAGGAGCGGTTTTGTGGAAATGAACGAAAAATTCCAAATTTTTCCAAAAACAACCACCGAAAATGTTTAGGGCCGTCTTTTAGGGCTAAATTCAAATTTTATGAAAACATCATCAACATGAAAATTAAAGCCCGTCCAATCAGCTATCCAATGATAGCTCGATGGTTGTTTAATAATAAGTTTGAAGCGACTTATGACCAATGAAATTTAAAAGATTACTGTACTGGGTCTCACGCGGAAAATTTTTTTTCAACTTTGAAATGTAGCCTATTTTGTTCACCACGTCGAGTTGTATACTATAATCAATTTTGGTTAAGAAATTCGAAAAAAAAATTTCTAGGGCAAGCCTTGATCGAACGATACTGACAGGCTCTCTTAATTGGAGAAAACCGCAGATCGCGGAAAATATTCAGTAAAAACAAAAGAAGAAAATGGACATATTGGTCAATGAAATTAAGTAAAATAAAATTTAATCAAAGTTTAATTGATTTGGTTACCTATTTAAATATTTTAAGTTAAATCATTTCATAATTTAGGTCAACGACCGCTACGGTATCATGTACCCGGAAAGTAAGAAATCTGGCGGTGGACGCCATCGCAAGGTATTTGGGTTCAACTTTCCATCTGTCCCTAATTTCAGGACAAATTAATCTTTCTCCCTATTTTAAGGTCAAATTTAAATAAAATAAATATACTTTTTCCTTTCGAAAATAATGCTTTTTCCTCAGGATCCGCGCGACAATTTCGCATCGAGCGACAGCAGCGGAGAGGAACGCAGCAAGGCGGCACGCTCTGTGCGTTCTCGAGGACCTGCTCTCCCTCCCACCATTCCACTCTCTCTCTCTCTCTATCTCTCTCTTTCTCTCTCTTTCTCTCTCTTTCTCTCTCTCTCTTTCTCTCTCTTTCTCTCTCTTTCTCTCTCTTTTTCTCTCTTTCTATCTCTTTCTCTTTCTCTCTCTCTTTCTCTCTCTCTCTCTCTCTCTCTCTCTCTCTCTCTCTCTCTCTCTCTCTCTCTCTCTCTCTCTCTCTCTCTCTCTCTAGGCGATACATATTCTCACAAAAAGCTGACTACTTTCTGCAGCCGGCGGAGCGTGAGAGCCTGGCTCCTCTCATGGGCTCCAAGGCACACGATGACGTCATTCGGGCGCGTCGTCACATCCTGAACAAGAAGAATAACGGAGACGAAAAGGAGGTGGGCGGGACTTGGAAGGAGTGGGCGGGGCTTGGAGAAGTGGGCGTGGCTTGGCGAAGTGAGCGGGGCTTGGGAGAAGTGGGCGGAGCTTGGAAGAAGTGGGCAGAGCTTGGATGAAGTGGGCGGAGCTTGGAAGAAGTGAGAAATTAGAGGGAATGAGACTAGCTTACTCTTTATTTAAAGAAAATGAAATAACTGCTGCAGAAGTACGAGAACTCGAAGGGAGAAGAGCCGTACGAGACTCTGCCTCTTTCTACGGTGCCATCTGGAAAAAAAACAACGGATTTAATATGTAAATAAATCTAGATGGATAAATCCGCAGATTTCAGTTCACCAACGTCGACTCCGAGACGATTGCGATGCTCCGCGAAATTCTCAACTATTCCGGCAAGAAGGATTCGGGCAAGGTCCTCGCTCTTCTTCTCTCACTTTCTCTCCTCTCTCACTCTCTCGCTCTCTCGCACTCTCTCTCTCTCTGCTTTTCGTTACCACCAGCAGATATAATGGTCTCATTTTTACAGGAATACATCAACATGAACGACGCTCTTGAAGAAAACGATCTTGAGAGAAAGGTGTTTTGAGTAATGCTCCCTTTCCCACAGTTGTATGCCTAAAACAACGAAAGAGTAAATCATTGCTCGACTTATTGTCAGGTGACTCTGCGCTTCAAGGAAGATGTTAGAGGAGCTCTTTATATTTAAAACAGCGAGGGAGAGCTCAAATTTGACTTTCTTATTAGCTTAAAAATAAAGAATTCAGAAAACATAAAAAAATATATGCATTTAAAAATTAAGTAATTTTGCCGCGACCTTGACAAATTGTTGCCGAATATTAGAAAAGAGTTGTTTTAAACTATGATTTTTATTGACTGTATTACAGAAAGACGTCAACCCGAGCAAAGTGCACAGTGGCAAGAACGAGAAGAACAAGATTGTCAGTGGCCTGAGAAGACCAATTTCACTGATATACATATTGTTTATAAATTCTCCAACTCCCAATCGATAAGTAATATGAATTATTAATGAAAGAATAATATAATAATGTATGTTAATAAATGATTAATAATAATAAAAAATATTATTTTTTTTCAGTTCGAGAATCTGCGCCACTCGCTGGAGTCCTTCTTGACGAAGAGCACTCGTCTTAAGAAGAAGAAGTCGGACACGCAGATTCCGGTAGCTGCTATTTTGAAATAATTAATTTAATCATTAATTATTTATTTATTTATTAAGAGAATTTGAATTTCCCGCCATTCTTAATTTAATCTTTTTTCACAGACAATCTTCGATAATGACACGGCGAGCGCGCGAACGGCAAAAGATGGCGCTCAGTCCATTGTCAGTATACTTCGGAAGCCGTGAATTGGGCTCCTTGGACGGGTGGGCGGAGCTTAAACGAGAAAGAGCTTTTACAGGCCTCCCGACGCGACCGTCGCAGCCGTCGCCAGATTCATCCGAGTCGGAAGGTAGTAAAATAATTAATGATTTTTGATTTGATAGTTCGTCCAAAGATAACATAATTGTTTAGCAAGATCACGAATTTAATAAACAAACAAAATATTTTAGCAGTCTCTTCCTGCTACTTTCCATGCCGAGATCGACAATATCATTGTCAGGAAAAGTTAATTATATATATTATTTTAAATAAAAATTTACAATTAATTTATTAAGTAATATTTTTATACTAATACTAAGACAACTAATAATTTTACTTCTTAAAATTTTTATTTAAAATTGAAACGAACGACATTTGATCTTGTTTAATTTAAGCGCAACATTTACCCATCGCATCACTCGGAAACGGAGTGGAGCGGCGGTCGCAAGAAGACAGTGTGGAGCCTTTTAATGTCTCACAATTCTAAAGGAACCACCAAAGTTCTAACCGTGATCTACTTGAATTTTCCTGACCATTGAAAATTTTCGTCTCTCTAAATCACATGCTATTTCTCTCTTGAGTAAAGGCGCGAATTCAAATGCGAGTTTTTGTGGCTCCATTAATAAATGAACACCTTTACAGCCCGCTCCTGTGCATTTCCGCTCAGAGCTCGACGAAATCATTGTCAGGATTACTTTATTCATCTTGCAAGCTATTAGCGAGGATACATTTGGATCCCTCCGATGCATCGGATCCCGCCTTGGAATCTTCATTGGCAATTCGTCAATATTGATTTTAATTATCAACATTTTAAGGGCGGCATTTATCCAATGCAGCCGACGAAAACGGGAGCATTGAGATCACGGCGTCCTCTGGCGGTTCGGTTGAGTCGGCGCACAAGGTTTTCACATCATTTTGAATATTTCCATCCTATAACAAATAAATGGGTTTATGAACGGTGATTATGGAGATTACGGAAGTCCACTTTAATCTTTTGAAAATTCTTTACAGGCGTTCTCCCGCGCTTCGCTCGAATCAGCGTACCACGTTAGCTAATTTTTTTTGTCATCATTTTAAACATTTCAGCCCTATAATATATAAATAAATAAATAATCAATAATTATGATATAAATAATTAATAATGATAATAATTATCAATTATTAATCAATAATGTTCCTGGGCTTTGTCAGGTGCCGCCTGGAGAAGGCAAAGGAAGACGTGCGCAAGAAGATCTTCATTGGCGTCTGTTCGTCGCAGCGCGCCGCACGCAAGCTTAGGCGGGGAATTCAATTTCTGTTTCTAATTTATAGGGCGGGAAATTCAAATTCTTTTTTCGAATTTACAGGGCGGGAAATTCAAATTCCTTTTCTAATTTGCAGGGCGAGAAATTTAAATTCTTCTTCTAATTTATAGAGAGAGAATAATAAGGTGACGGTGATGTTGAGTGTAATAATTAATTATCAATAGATTATCGCTTGCTTTCTTTTGTGCAGAGCCAGCTCGCTTCCATTCCTTGTCTACTACAAGTCTGACATGGCGAGCCTGCCGCACGACGCCAACGTTCCCTTCAACGTTCATCTCTTCCTCGCCTACAAGGACAGCACGATGAAGGTTGAGAGAAAAGCGCGTGAACTTTTTCAACTTGTGTATCTCGCAGAAAAAAAAACGTTAGGATCTTCTGACTGATTTCGGGCAAGTAAATGTTTTCAGAATAAGCTCTAAATAAAAAAAAATTTAAATAAACAGTAATGCTAAAGCTCTGATAATTACAACAGCACACGGCGCACTTCCCGATCGAGGAGATTGAGGGCGTCGGCACGCGTGCCTTCGCAGTGATGCAGGGCCGTGGCACCATTCGGATGGTCAGGAAAATAAAATTATTAAAGTATTAAAATGTATTTAAAGTAAAATATATTTAAAAAAATGAACATTTTGTAATCTTCCCAGCTGCCTTCCATCGCGCACCTCATCGACTTCCACCTCACGTACGGCATCCGCCTGAGCACGCCGCCGCCCGCTCAGCCCGGCACCTCGGCCACTTCCTGCGACTGCCCCTACGAGACACTCTGAAGAGAGCGAGCTCGGTCTCTCTCCCTCTCGGTCTCCTCCCTCTCCTGTCTCTCGCTATTTCCCTCCCCCTTCTTCTCTCTCTCCCTCCCTCCCTCCCAATCTTTCTTCTTTCGTATAAAGTGTTGTGTTCTGAAGACTATGGAGAAATATCAAAAATTTCGAAAACCATATTAATTTAGCGATTAGCACGTTCGCAATTGCGAGATTTAGTGGACTGATTGTGAGATGCTGTAAAGATGCTATTATCTTCGACTTCCCATGTAACGTGCGCGAATAACTGAGAGGAATGGGTGCAAGACATGGGCGGGGTGCTAGTAGAAAAAGCGAGAGAGTGAGGGAGAGAGAGAAGCAGAGAGAGAGAGAAAGAGAGTGAGAGAAGCAGAGATATGCAGAAAGAGTGAACTCTAGTGTGACATGAGTACACCACCACCACAACTCTCTCGTCGCCCCCCCCCCCCCGGATCAATATCTCATCCGAGAGTAGCCTCGGCAGAGAAATGTTCGGGAGATTGGGCCCTCCGGGAGCAAGCTGATAAGCTGAGTCTTCGTTCCCCTTCCCATCCTCGGTGAAAGGGCGATATTTTTGGGGGTGCCCTACCCATCCAACTCCAACATACTATTCAAATTTAGAAAGATGGTGATAATAATATTATGCTGGAAGTTTATTTTCTGCCACCTATAAAGTTATTTTGCTAAAAAAGTAATTATTTTTCTCGCTAGAGCTTTGCCGCTCATTTAGCACTGACATGTAATAAAGAAATCGAAATCGAGTGCTAATTGGCCTTTATGTACATACACATGCATGTGTGTTGCAGTAATGAATGACAATATGAGTTTACTCTAAATATTTATTTGATTTCAGTTATGCCGACTTTGCCGCATTCTGTGACCCTTTTCTTCGCCACTCTTCTACTACTCGATTCACTGGTGGTTAGCATGTGCAACTAATATGTGATTCATTCTTTAAAAAAATTTAATGTTCCATGAAGATATAGTTTCGGATGTTCCATGAAGATATAGTTTTTGATTTTAATTTTTACATAACCTTCATTTTAATTTCTCACTTTTTCGCTCTCCAAAAATTTTTTTTCGTCACCAAAAGTCAATGGTTTCTTAGGAACTTTTTTGATTTTAATTTTTACATAACCTTCATTTTAATTTCTCACTTTTTCGCTCTCTTCCTCAATCTCATTTGTATCGCTTCCATGGGTCTCCTTTGTCCTCACTGTTTATCTCTCTCCCTCCCAGTCTTCTCTCTCACTTATCTCCTTCTTTCTCTCATTCTCTTTCTTGGTCTCTCAATCTCTCTCTCTCTCTCTCTCTCTCTCTCTTTCTCTCTTTCTCTCTTTCCTTGCAGCTCTCCGCTTCCTTCACCGACCAAGAGATCTACCGTTGTCGCCGTCTGGAGAAGATCAAATGCAGCTTCGTAATGAGTCAGACTTGCGACGGGCCAACCATCTTCGTGCCAGCGGTAAGAGCATGGAGGAAAGGTGGAAGGGTGGACAATACTTTAGGGGGGGGGGGGGGGGGGGGGGGGGAAGGCTGGACTCGACTTTATTGGGTGGAGGAGCTCTCCGACTCTGGCATTATTTGGATTTGGGAAAGTGGCTCGGATTCGACTCTTTTTGAGCGATAGGAAGGCGCGATTACTTCAAGCATGATGACCATTCAAAATTTTTAATTACTTAAATTGCAATTTATTTTCTGGTATTTTTTCGTCTTTTTAGCTTCCTTTGTTTCTCTAGATTAATTAATTACTTGAAAAAACGTTTCGCATATACTTAATTTTCTCTCTAATTTATTTCCATTTTTGTCATCTCCTTTCTTGTTGCAGGACCAAATCTGCTGCTGTGTCGAGGCGAATCCGACGACGTGGAAGGGCATCGCGCGGCACAACTTCCACCGGAGACGCATGCTCGGGCGGCAATAATTAAAATTTGAAATTCCAACGCGGATTATGGTATTGGATTTTGCGGCACTAATTGACAGTTACGGCATTTCGCGTGCGCAGTATACATGTTCATGAATATGTACATATACATATGTATGTATACCGTGATGTACCGCCAAAATGGCCGATTTGGAACGCAGCGCGCGCAATGTTCCAATAAGCACGCAAGTCGTAAGCTCATTAACAAGGAAACTATATGAAAAGATCCTTATATCTTTATAATCGTCTAGTTTTTCCACATCTAGCACACTATAATTGACGGTAAGATTGCCATGTTTCAAGGGTTAAAATAAGGCTCAAAGATTAGAGTTTGACGCCATACAAAAACTTCAAAATCATGTTACTCCTTTCCAACTCATATTTGGAATGAATTAATAGTTGTGCTCTATGTGGAATTTCATCTTCATTCCAACAAAAAAAAGAATGAATATGCTACGATATGTTTGAAATAAGATATTTAACGCGCGCAGATTGGAACATATCGGCCATTTTGGAGGAACATCACTGTATGTTCAATAGCTTATTGTTAGTATTTACCATTAAAAACCCTTTTTTGTATGCTGTTTGCCACTCCAACTTCATTACTTGTTAAATCAACTTTCTATTCTTTTTTTCGATGCCATATTTTGTTCTGTTCATATTATTTTATACGAGACAAACTTGTTATTATCATTCCGAGCCTGAGTTATTTTGTTTACGCTCTTTTTCGTTCAAAATTTTTTTTTACTACGCCTTCGTTCAAAAGTCATGGAACCAGTGTGCATTTTTACCTATTTCTTCCTTTCTCTAGCACAGCTCTCCTTCCTATTTTATTATCAGCTTCTGATTAAGCTTCTCAATGTTATCATGTGGGTATTTAAAAAACAAATTACTCGCACACATCAGAACAAGTCAAATAAACATACATATACATAGCTCATGTTCAGGCGCAAGAAACGATATCTAGCTCTGTGATAATGGCACATTCTTCGAGCAATTTTCAGCTCCTTTTGAGGATAACAAATTAAAAAGAAGCCCCTCGATTGTCTATTTTAAGGTTTCGCAACTCTTAATTAGCAATTAAGCCAGCGGGTTGCCTTGCGGAACTTGCCGAAAAGTTGGATTCCTTTCCTCGTGTCGACTGGGATGATTACTATGATGTAATTTGGCATTTGTCTAGAACACTCATGCTAATTCTTAATCCAGCTTACTCCTCACACCTAATTAGCTCTCCATACATTCATCTTTTACTTCTCTTATACGGTACTCTTCACCTTTCGCCACGAGACCCTTGAAGCCCTTCAGGCCATTCAAGTGACTTTGAAGATTGGCTAATTCATCATATTGTCCGTCTGCACGCCCACCCCCACTCGAAAGTTTCACTACTAAATGTATATAATACAATCAGCGAGATCAACATCATTCATTCAGATTTTACCCTCACAAAACTCTTCTCCTTACCCAATCATCATGCTCTCTTCGTTAAAGGAGTCTAAAACTTAATCTTGAATAGCACTTTTTAGCCAGACCTCGAGAGCGAGAAGACTTGTGTTTTAGAGAGGCTCTGGAGCTCCTTACTTAGTAGAACATCGTTTGTTTCCTCCAATTCCTTCTCTTTATTTCATAATTACAATAACACTGCAATGATTCGCACTATCGTTCATTTTATTTTCCTATCTTTCCCTCTATTTTCTCTTCAATTTCACCTTTATACCGCCTGGCAAAAAAAGAAAACATAAATATTTCCATCGGTCTCCTCGATAAAGAAATTGACAAGCTCTTGAATTTTGTAGAATATCGACTCTCTAAATCATTCGCTCTCTCTGTACATGCATACATCTTTCTCTCCTTCGCCATGTGTTGACGGCAAAAGTGAATTTAAACAGTGAATTTAAACAGTGAATTTTCAGCTTCTTCTAGACCATGACTTCGGTGTGTTTCTTCCGACTGCTCATTCTCATCCTTGCAACTCTACCGTTCGCAATCGCCTCGCAACCGTTGTAACTGTTTATTTTAATTTTTACATTTTCATAATTCGCTCAAAAGTTTATGAATTAACTTAAAAAAATAATGTTAAGAGTCGCAAAATTTTTTATGGAATCGAGATACAAGTTCACAGTGTGGCAAACTTTCAATGGTAAGTGATCAATGATCATAGTTCAAAGGTCAGTAATGATTAATTCATCTAAAGTTATATTCATCTATTCATGAGAATTCAGCGAACTTTTCGGAAAATTTTTTTTTTCTGCCCGCTGTTAGTCTTGGACGAAAAGTGAAAATAAAGCTCCATTAAAATGAAAAAAAAAACTTCATTCAGGTTGTATGGAAAATGGCTAATAAATCTCATTCACATTCAACGCTATCCTGTGCGAAAGGTCGAGTATGTGCCTTTCAAACCCTGCACACCAATAAATGTGGTCTCTATCACGAGAGAGTGAGCAAAAGAGAGGGAAGAAAAGTTGTAGAAAAAAATACTCTACTCACTATAATTCTCTCAGTTTCGCACACTCTCTCACGCATATTCAAAACGCCTTCCTGTTTCAGCAAAAAGGTTTCAGCACATAACAATTTCATTTCTAAATGGGCACAGTTAAAAGTCAAGGTTAATGCACGTTTGCTAACAGAGCTATCATTTTTCTTCACTATCACTTTATGCTATCAGTTATATGTAAATTTTTCAGGTCTTGACATTTTGCGAAGATTCGAAAGTTGGTTGCAAAATTACCAAAATGATCTTCTCTAAAGAAACTGATCCCTAAAACAATTCAATGAAGTTACACTCATTGTCTGTCATCTCAAAATGAAATTACCATTCAGCATTTCGTCAAGATTAATTAAATAGCTTAGGTTAATTATATAATTTTTTTTTAATTAGCATTATATTTATATTTTTAGTATTTTTAAAGGCATACTGTACATCGACGGCATCGGCTCAAGTGTTTCTACTTGCTGAGTGCGCCGTGCGTCTTCACTCATAGAACATTGGTCAGCGGAGACTTCGAGTGCCAGAGAGATGGAGAGAGAGAGAGCGAGAGAGAGGGAGAGAGAGAGGGAGAGAGATAAAGAGATAGAAAGAAAGGGATAGAGATAGAGATAGAGAGAGAGAAAGAGAGAAATAGAGATAGAGAGAGAGTGATAAAGAGAGAGATAAAAAGATAGAAAGAAAGAGAAAGGAGAGAGAAGGAGAAATAATGCAAGAGGAGGAATACGGTAGATGAATACATACATACATATATGTATGTAGCTTTGGTGAAGTAAAAATAAAAAAAAGACAATATTTCCTTTTACAAGAACTACAACATTGCAAATATGGTCTTTTACCTTCGCAAATTGCTTTCTGTTCTCTGCTACAAGATCGAACATTCATTCATGTCTGGGATTTTAGCTTGTTTATAGTCATTCCTAAGTATTATTATCATTACCTCTCTAAGCTAAGTGTTTTCCACTGTTTTCTCTCTGTTACTCTTTCTTTCGCTACTATTTTATTATACTTCTAGAAAATTTATCCAATATACATTTTCTCCTTCTTTTCCCTCTCTTTCTCTCTCTAGCTCACTCTCTCTATCGTTTTTCTATCCCTCTCTCTCTCTCCTTCACTCTCCTTTCTCGCTCACTTTCTCCCTCCCTCCTCTCCACTCTCTCTCCATCTCTCTCCCTCCGTCTCTCTCAATCTCGCTCTTTCTTTTTCTCTCTCACACATCATACTCTCACTCTCTTCAGACAAGTGAGTCTCCCGAGCTGCCTTCTCATCAGACGAGTCATGTGTCTGCTCCACGTTCTGTCCCCGTCTCAACATCTCCTCCTCCTCCTCCGTCTACTGTAGCACTAATTGTCCCGTCAACTCGCTCGGTCCGCATTCGCCGTCTGCAATGGATTCTCGGCTTTCCATTGTAGCCAGCCAGCCTTATTGGCGCAAGAAACTTGTATATGTATATCACGACACATATTTGCATACATTTGCAGTAATACTACTATAAATTGCCTTTATATAATAACAAAGTAATTTAATTACAAAGTAATTCAAAACATGCATGCAGAATCTATGATACAAGACTGAAATTCCTTCTTTTTCTCTCCCGCGGACATTGACTTTTCATCCTCAATTCAAAAAGAAAAAAAACATCTCGTGCCAGGAATTTAACTTATCATTTTCTTGTGAACAAAACGGGTGACCAGCGACAAGCACCACTTTCGTTGTGGACTTTGGTTGTGTCCATAAATTGTACGTGTTCGCAAAAGTCACATTTTCCTCATCTTCTCAGGACAGGTGTATTTTGAAGTTTTCTGTTGTCGTTCTTGCTGTGTTTCTGTACTTCAGTGTAATATTTTAACACTTATTCTATGAACATTGATCTTTGATCTTCGACTAAAATAAAATAAACAAGATGGCAAACACTACGAGGGTCTTCCTGGTCGTTCTACCGTGTAATCTACGAACGTTTGAAAGCGATAAATTTAAAGGAAGGGGGCCAATTGGCATATCACGAATGTCACGTCACTTCTTGATGGATTCCGTAGATCAGAATGAAACTAGACACCTAGGGATACGCCTTTTATTACAGTTCTGCTCTCCGACTAATAAGAGGAGGTCAAGGTTCAACAGAAAAGTGCACAGTTCACACGCATTTCTGCCAAAAAAATTTTCTCTCACTTTTGTCGTCATAAAACGTATGTATGTATGTTCATCGGTCCTTGTAACGATTATCCCCCAAATTGTCTGATTCGAATTTCCGGCCCTATGACTCAGTCAAATACGCCTTCGGCCATATCTCTCATCATTCACTCATTGAGAAGAGAACCCTCGAATATCTCATCAAGAATTGAGAGCAAAGAAAAAAAGGGAGAAGAACTAAGAGAAGAAGAATTTCAGAGAGGAGAGATGTTTGAAAATCGCGTGATGTGAATAGAAACATTCTCTCGTTGAGCCTCGAGCCTAATGAAGTCTTCGAGTAGACATATGAAACACACGCGTTGGCTTGTTTTGAAATGAGAAATTTGATGAACCACAGAAACCCCATAATAATCGTGTTGAAGAGAGAGAGAGAGAGAGAGCGAGAGAGAGGGAGAGAGAGAGAAAGCGGGAGATGAGAGAGAGAGATCGAGAGAGAGAGAGAGAGAGAGCGACAGAGAGAGAGAGAGCGAAAGAGAGGGTGAGCGAGAGATATTGGAACGAGGAAAATGGCAGCTCATATTGCATCGTATAAATTTTTCTCCATGTTTGTGCATATTTCTTTATCCAAACAGATGTACATCCATATGTATCAAACGAGAATAAAATTCAAGCCTCCTTTATTTTTTTCCACGTGTTCTTTGAAATCTTTGGGCGATAATGTCGAAGAACATTTAGCATTTCATTTTCTCTCTGCAAAAAAAAGAAGGAAATCTGATCGAATTACATAGACTACTTACTCTCTGCCATCACCCGCCTACCATAACCTAATGTGGAGTGCGCAGCAGCAGCAATAGAAGACCGTGTGTGTGCATAGTTGTGCACCTTCCTCATTTTCTCCCCTCTCCACCCTCTATCCCCCCCTCCTTCCAAAGCTTTCGTCAATTTTCCCGCACTTTTATCCTTTGGACACCAAGAGGACGCCATGGCTTTGAGGTTTTGAGTTGAGTTTTCGTCTTTCCATCGCATTTTGTCGCGTCTTTCTCCTAAGCTTTCTCCGCCAGAGAGAGCTTTCCCACGCCGCTTTAGATTTCAAAGAGACGCGCTTTCAAGAAGCTATACCTTCTCTAACCATGAGAGGAGTCTCGTGCGAGTTATGGAAGAGTTCTCTGTCATCACTCTGTTTTTGAAGGACAGCCCCTGCTTAATGTAGAGCAGACGCATGCATGACTTTTGAAATATACACCGTTATGCATGTATATCAGCGTCGCAATTAGCACTCCTTTATTAGCATTTTGTCAGTTTTGTCACAGTTTCAAACATAGGACATATTCCTTGTGACTTGGTAGAGATTAGGAAGAAAGAGACCGAGAAAGAGAGAGAGAGAGAGAGAGAGAAAGAGAGAGAGATAGAGAAATAGAAAGAGAAAGAGAGAGAGAGAGAGAGAGAGAGAGATAGAAAGAGAGCTAGCGAGAGAAAAAAATCTGTGCCTTTCCTTGAATAGTTGCCTAATTTTGTGTGCGAGATGATTCCGGGATAGCTAGCTGATTGGAAAGGAATGCGACATGAGTACAGGCATATTCCGTAAATTGGGCGTTTCCTACTGATGCCGAAATCCGTAGAATGTAGGATGCTACGCTTTCCTCTTCAGCATATACGATGGACTGTCTCTCTCTCTTTTATCGAATGAGCAATTACATAGATGTCTCTTTCTCCGAAAGTACATACATCCACACTCGCCATATCCGCGTTACTCGCAAGTTTCCTGGAAGAACTGGAGCGTCTTATAAAAAGGGCTGCTCTCATTCCGTTCCTTCGTGCACATTCACGCATTCCTTTTGCCATTTTCAGTCCTCTCCCTAAAGGTGCCAACTATACTCAACTGTAATCTATTTTTATTTTTCTGCCCATTCTAGTAGCGTCTCTATAAATCACATGCTCTCTCTCTTTCTTGTGTCAGGCAAAATGGCGCGAATTCAAGTTTGAGTTTTTGGCTCTCTTGAATTTTATCACCACTAGACGCCTGTAAATCGAGATTGTGCTCAATTTTACTGCTTTGAAATTTAAGTAAGTGGAAAATGATTACAGTAACCCTCTAAAAGCAATGGCCTCTGCTGTCCCCTCAACACTGGTTCTCCTTGTCACTATCATCACTATTGCGACCGCATCAGTGTTTGTACTTTTTTTTCTTTTTTTTCTACTTTTTTTTGCAATTCACACAACATTTAACATTATCTTTCCTTTTATTGCTTCTTACTAATTCAGGCTTTACTTGATTTTTATTTACATTATACATTTAAATTTTGAATCAATGGTCCCGTCACGAACTTCTTCTCCTTCCTCTCAGGCATACGGTAGGCGTCGCTGGCCTCATGCCGTTCCGCTTCAATCGCAACTGCATGTTCTCGGACACGATCTGCGCCCTAGTTCGACCGAGGGTCAGCGAGCTTTTCAATTATTTTCCCGCCAAAATTATTTTGCATTAAAACCAACGTCTATTCTTGTATAATGTCCATTAATTTGTCTTACAATATTATGTTTAAAAAAATCACGCGTTTAATGAAAAACAGTGAAAAAAAGTCGTGCGGCTACCGTAAGCCATCGTTTGAGGAGTCCGCTGGAGTCGAAAAGGCGGTCGAATCCGAAGAGAGTCCCACGACGACAACCCCGGTTACGGTAGAAGAGGAAGCAGAGGTCGAGGACCTGGAGAATCGCATCCCCAGTCGCTTCATAGCACTCGCTCGACCCAACTCCATCATCCAATATCGTTTCCATGGAGGAAACCAGCCGTACTTTGTGCGATGAGATCTGTCTTTCTCTCTCACTCTCTCTCTCACTCTCTCTCTCACTCTCTCTCTCACTCTCTCTCTCTCACTCTCTCTTTCCCTCTCCCCTTTCTCTCGCTCTCTCGCTCGCTCTCTCGCTCGCTCTCTTTCATCCTCTCTCTCTCTCGCTCTCTCGCTCTCTCTAGCTCTCTCTCGCTCTCTCGCTCTCTCTCTCTCTCACCCTCCCTAGTCCGCTGACTTCACCAAGGCTCGGGTTCTCAACTTGAAATGTACACCGTTGTCTATCATACAAATCGCACGCCAACTGTAATAATAAAAACAAAACAATCTTGACGTGCTATTTTCGATACAGAACAACTTCAGAGTTGTATTTAATAAATCACATTATATTAGTTAAGGTGAATAAAAGAAAGAATTTATGCTCTCTTCTTGATACCGTCCAATGTAAATGGTGTTGGCTACATCCCAAAATAAAGTAGCTTGACATGATAATGGATGATTATGCATGGAATGAAAGTATTTGAGCAAGGCGAACATGTAGTAAATTCAGAAATTTTCTGTGACAATTCGCAGGCACAATTCATAGTATTGGGAAAGAAAGAAAACAAAATAAAATGAGTAGCCATAAAGTTGTTTTTATTGTAAAGTTACATTTCTGCCTGCAGTCACATACCTTCGACTTGACTTGACTTGACTACTCCATATTCCAGTTTCTTTGTTACAGTTTTCCTCTCATTTTTCATTTAGTAAGTATAATGAATGAACTCTAAATATGTACTTTTAATGACAAGGTCATTAATAACCATAATCAAATATGCAAATAGTCCACAGACATATTTCACAATTCTGCACGACTCATTGTTAGAAACGGCCTTTCGACAGCATCATTTCACCTCATCTCATAAGCAGCGTTTGGCCGCCTTCGGCTGAGCTCTCCCTCACCTTCTTGGACCAATGACTGAAGAGGTGGGCTGTTTGGTTCTGTTCTACCGCCTGTTTTGACACAATTTATCACTATTATTTCTCTAATATTATTATTGTTTTAACAACTAAAAAAAGCTAGAATAATTGATATGTTAGAATATCATGGTTAAAAAAAGGTAAATATAAATAATAAAGCAAATTCTAGTTGACGAGTGGCGGCAATCAGGTCAGCACCGGAAGGGAGCGGATGGAAGGTAACGGACAGTTAATCGAGTTAACAAAAAAAAATATTTGTCGAGAGGAAATGAGAAGTTGTAATTTGACAGAAGAAATAACGCGCGTAAAGTCATCAATAATATGGAGAAGAAAACTTTATTGTTGATATTTTATTATTATTGCTTTTATAGAAAAAAAAACTAAACTAGGGAACTATTTTCCAAGATCATTTAAAAAAAAGGTAATTTATTTCAAAAAAAATTTTTACTTTCAGGCTCGAACGAGGAAGTGGGTGGAGTTGGCACCGCGAGCGAAATGGAAGGTAACGGACAGTTAATCGAGATAACAAAAAAATCAATAAAATATTTGTCGAGATTTTATTTATCTAAGGTATCAATATCTCTTTTTTTAAAGCCACCAATGCATTAGCGACAAATTCCGAATCAAGTTTTAGCTGATGAGAACTGCATACGAATGAACATTAACGCTCTATTCAAGAAAAGCGCTGTTTATATAAACTGCCTCCTAATGAGTTTTCAAAAAAAACTTAGACGAAGCGGAAGTGAATGAGGAAATGAGATGCTGAAATTTGAAAGCAGAAATAACGCGCGTAAAGTCATCAATAATATGGAGAAGAAAACTTTATTGTTGATATTTTATTATTATAGCTTTTATAGGAAAAAACCAGGGAACTATAATCCAAAATCATTTAAAAAAACACACATTGTTTTAAAAAAAAATTACTTTCAGGCTCGGACGAGGAAGTGGGCGGAGTTGGCGACGCGAGCGAAAATCTGGGGCAGAATGGCGAAGAGTGCGCAGAGAACGGCGGCTTCTTCGAATCCACCCGATTGTTCTTCAAGGTTCCTCAAAAATTCGACATTATCTCGAAAGTCGACTGGAAAAATCGATTATTGATTTATAATCAATCGATAATAAATCGATTCGAGTCATTTTATCCGCCAGCACAACTCATGAGACGGTTGTCTCCCATTCTAGATTCAAAAGTGTGCTAGATACTTGAGAATCTGCCATACTCGAGACGATGAGCGGTGTCTATCGGCTGGCGTTTCTTGACTCCTAGAATATAGTGCATACAAGTCTGTTCCACAATCAAGAACTGGGTGTAGGCAAGATCAAAGGCATCAGTCATTCATGACTGCGGTCCAAGGAGTCGACAGACTTTGCTCGAATTGTTCTCTTGCGTACGTCCAAGCATTCCTTTTCTCTCCATTTCCACTGTGTCCTCTCAACAGCTCTTCGTGTCCCAATGTCCTCCGTCCGTCTTATGGACGTAGACGAGTCAACCGTCGGCCGCTCGGAGCTCCCGGCAGTTCAAAAGAAGGTCAATGCGAAGAGCTTGGCGAATCAGACAGCACTCTGTCTCCGCTTGTCCAAGCGACGGCCACGGATTCCGTGTTTGTCGAGAGCCGGAGCGAGAGCCGACCAGCCGCGATGATGTTGATAATGAGAAATGAGGAATGAGGAATGAGAAATAGTATATGGCGAAATTTTTCCATTAATATTGTCCAACCTGTATTTTTTTGTAAAATAAAATATTTTAATATTATTTTATCGATTAATATTTTTATTTGTTTCCCAATTTTTTTTACTCCTTTTATTTGCAGGACCTCTTCTACGGCTGCGGCATCGTGTGCTGGACCATCTGTCCGCCGGTACCCGAGAAGATCATAAGCAAGGTACATATGTATATAATAACTAATTTCAAAAATTAAATAAATAAAAATTGTTCGATAAATTTACTTACAAATTGAATTTTTTCTGATCAACATGAGAAATTACATCACATCATTCCAGATCGCCTTCCACCCGCCCGATCGACTGACGAGCTACCGTATCGTGCTCGAGGAGGACCCGGCAAAGTGGCTCTCCGACGCTTCCGAGGTCACCCGTCAAAAGATTGAGGACTATTTGGATACCGTGATCAAGAAAAAAAGAAGAAAATTACCACTGTTAATCATTAAAATCAAATTGATTAATAATTTAAAAAAGAACATTATTTATAGACGGCCGGCCGGCCTTTCCGTATCGAACCGGTGCAAAGGAAGGGCTGCCAGCAAGCGGGCTACGACCAGATCGCCGCCTCATGCTGCGCTTTCTCGATTCGGTAGCATTATTCAGAAAATTAATATCGCGGTTTCGGTACCCTAGAATCGGAACCCTAACATCGCGGAGATTGATTTATTACTTCTCTTTTTTTTTCCAAAAAAAATTCAAATAAATAAAAATAAATAAATGCCACCTTTGCTACAGGACGCTCCGCGGCAACGACATTGTCTGCGTCCGCTTCCGCACGCCACGTCTGCCTCTTTTCGAGGCTGCTGATGCATTCGAGAAACAGGTGCAGGATTACAAGAAATATCACGAATTGAACCGTTTACAATTACAAATTGCCCCCAATGCTATACTTTCCTCCATTCGCTGAATGCCTCTGTATCTCTCTTTCTCTCTCTCTCTCTCAGTCTCCCCCCTCTCTCTCTCTTTCTCTCTCCCTCTCCCTTTCAGGTGATCCTCTTCGCGCAGCCCAACGGCATGGACATCTCCGACTTCATGCAACCGAACATGGTCAACTTCCTGTCGCTCGCCGAACAGTTCCAAGTGGACGTCTACGCCTTTGACTACTCGGGGTACACGTCGCGAGTACAGCATAAAAGCTTTTTTTTTTCTTTGATATATTCTCCATTTTGAACGAAAATATGCACAAAAGAACAAAATGTAAAAAGAATTATCAAACGGCACTCTCTCTCTCTCTCTCTCTCTCGCCTTCTTCTCCTGTCTCTCTCTTCTCCTCTCCCTCTCTCTCCATCTCTCTCTCTCCCTCTCTCTCTCTCTCTCTCTCTCTCTCTCTCTCTTAGGTACGGCTATAGCTCCGGCACGCCATCGGAGCGGAACATCTACGCGGACATTGAAGCGGTCTACGAGCACATCCGCCTGACGCAGCCTTTCAAGAAGGTCAAAGAGACTTTTTTTTAAATATTTTTTTTAAAATTAGTTTTGTTCTCATAATCATCTCTTGGTTCTAAAATGAAAGAATAGTAAAGCATAATTTAAATATTTGCATTAAAATGGCAAGTCGATTGATTTTGTTTGTACTTTTTAAATATAATTTATAATTTTAAACTTTACAATTTTTTTTTAGATCGTTCTCATGGGCTACTCGATCGGCACGTCGGCGGTCATGGAGCTCGCGTCGCAGAATCGGCCCGGAATATCTGGTGAGGAGATCTTTGATCATTGATCTTTCATCAATCAGAAAGAAGACTGCACTTTGAATTGAGCACGATAGAAGAAGGAGGGAGGGGGGAATTTCTGCTCTGCAATATGCACTCCTTTAAGAGAGGATGTCAGTAAGACTCGAACATAGCCCTATTATGACCTGCCTCAGGAATTTTTTTTTTCGATTTTGTTCACAAAAATTGAACACAATATACAACTCGGCGTGGTGAACAAAATAGGCTATATTTCAAAGGTGAAACAAATTTTCCGCACGAGAACCAGTAAAGTAGTCATATAAATTTCATTGGTAATAAGTCGCTTCAAACTTATTATTAGACAATCATCGAGGTATTGGATAGCTGATTAAACGGGCCTTAATTTTGTTAGATCTTGGAAGATATTTTCTGAAAATTTGAATTTGACCTTAAAATAGGCCCTAAACATTTTCGAAGGCTGTTTTTGGCCAATATATGCAAATTGTGTTCATTTCCACAAAACCGCACCTGCATATTCATAAAGTGCTTGAAATTTGCTACAACATAAGTTTCTTTCAAAAGAATTAAAGTTCTCGCTCCTAGGTTCCCAATCGCTTGACCATGATCCAGTGTAAACAGAAGGAACAAGTGATTTATGACCAATGAAATTTATAAGATTACTCTACTGAGTCTCGCGCGAAAAAATGTTCACCTTTCAAATATAGCCTATTTTGTTCAACACGTCGAGTTGTATACTGTATTCAATTTTTGTGAACAAAGTCGAAAAAAAAATTACTAGGGCAGGCCATGATCGAAGGATACTCTCTTAAAGGAGGCGAAAACTCAATTTTTTTGCTATAAGGATGATTCTGTGAATGTGTCCGGATTGAGCTTGCGAAAGCATCAGCAAAAATTCAATTTACTAAACTAAAAGTTAAAGGAGTATTTTGCATCTGAAAAGAGTCCCCTGATCATGAGGGAATATTAGTGATTTGTACAGAACTTTAAATTTAACATTAGTCCCCTGACCAAACTACGGCCAAATAGTATTGCCGAGCATATTATGAACGGCGTGCGTGAAATAGGGTTGTTCGGCCGTAAATTATATGCCGGAATATTCATGATTCACCAAACGTACGCAAACCGCCAATTTGAAATCGCCCAATTAAGAGAGCCTCTCTGTAAGGGCCAAGGTGGCTCTGCCCCGGGGGAAAGTGTTGGACTCTGATAACCAACTTTTAATATTTTGTCCCCATAAAGAAAATTAGGTGGTCAATTTTGTTATAAAAATTTTTTCTTTGACTGGGCATGCAAAAGTACGGAAAATGTTTAAGTCCATATAATTTTCTTTAAACTCAATATTTTTAAATTTTCTTTTTTTATTAGTTGTGTATTTAGAAAGCGTACAAAAAAGTTGTTGGCAACTTTCCTGAAAAGTTTCATTTTTAACAAGTTTTAGGCAATTTTTAATTTTCAAAAATCGGTTTTTTGAGCACTTCGTCTATTTTACAGCCCGGTTCTAGGCTGGAGAACAGCTGAGATGAAAGAGGAGAAAAAATGGCACAGGTTGTGTTTTTATGAAGAAAATCGAAGGATACTGTTGTGTCTCTCCAGATACGGAGAGAGAGATGTGCGTGTGGGTAGCCAAGGCGAGAGGCGGAGAGAGGTTTATTAGAGAGAGAGAGTAAGGGAAGCCGACCGCTTGGAAGAGGAGAGAGGGAGCGAAGTGATGTGAGCTCGCTGGCTAGTGCTTATATAATGGCGAGAATCACGTACGAATATATGCTAATATATCTAATGCCACGTGGACCAATGGAAAAGGCCAACGTGGCAAATACAAACTACAATGTGCTAATAACAACTAAACGCACGTAGACAAATACGTGTAGAAATTCTATCTACACAACAGATACATATCATCTCGAATTTTTACATGAATATGGTGCACAGGCACTTTCGCTGAAATTAATGAGTCAGCGTAACTTTTTTTAATCTCATGATTTTAAGACAATTTTTATTTCATCTTATTCGCTATTCAATCCTCTACAAAAAAGGCCTCTATTACCCATCTGTTGATACGGTGAAACTCAGAAAATGAAAATTTTCTATTTTTCGATCAGAAAATAAATGGATGATAACTATAGTTACCTTATTTAAGTGCCATAGAAATAACCATTTCTCGTTGAATGATTGTTCATTACATCATTTTCTTCAAGTGATTTGAAGAAAAATCATTGGAATATTTAAAACCAATTGACCATACACACATTTTTCAAATAATCGGGCCTAATCGGGCCCACGGGCCGGCCCAACATTTCATGGGCCCGGGCCCATGGAATGTTGGGCCCGCCGGCCTATCGGGCCGGGCCAGGCCTTTGACACCTCTGGTTGAGAGTCAATTCAGTGACTTACTTCCTACCTTCTCACAATCAGCACTGTTCACAATCAAATCAAGTTGTGTTCGTGCCCAAATCAAGAATCATTAGATGAAACCCTTCTATAAATAGACCTGTTATTCGTTTTCCTCATCAAAAAAACACCATACAACACAATTTTGTGGCACAAAAGTGCACCCTTGTGTGTTTGACTAAATGGGTCGTTGCCATGACGCTGGAAATTTTTCTATATTTCTCGAAAAAGAGAAATATGTATTCTTCAAATCTCATGAAACGAGGATATCTTATAAACAATTCTTTGCTCTATCTAAAAATGTAGACCATTATTGAGAAATTGTTATCTCTATGGCACGTAAATCAGGTAACAGTAGTTATCATCCATTTATTTTCTGATCGAAAAATAGAAAATTTTCATTTTCTGAGTTTCACCGTAACAACGGATGGATAATAGAGGCCTTTTTTTGTAGAGGATTGAATAGCGAATAACATGAAATAAAAATTGTCTTAAAATCATAAGTCTAAAAAAAGTTATGCTGAATCATTAATTTCAGCGAAAGTGCCAGTGCACCATATTCATGTAAAAATTCGAGATCATATGTATCCTTCGATTTTCTTCATAAAAAATATCTTGTGTCATTTTTTCTCCTCTTTCATCTCAGCTATTCTCCAGCCTGGAACCGGGCCGTAAAATAGACGAAGTGCTCAAAAAACCGATTTTTGAAAATTAAAAATGCCTAAAACTTTTTAAAAATGAAATTTTTCTGGAAAGTTGTCAAAAACGTTTTTGTGCGCTTTCTAAATACACAACTAATAAAAAAGAAAATTTAAAAATATTGAGTTTAAAGAAAGTTATATGGACTTAAACATTTCGCGTACTTTTGCATGATCAGTCAAAGAAAAATTTTTTATAACAAAATTGACCACCTAATTTTCTTTATAGTACGTGTGGGTACCCCCCATTAAAAGTTGGTTACCAGAATCCAACACTTTCCCCCGGGGCAGGCACCCATGGAGTGCTCCTTGATCCTTACAGAGAGGCATCTTTAAATGCATGTTTTAAGAGAAAAGCTTTCGAAACAAGCATCTTGGCAAATTGCCAAGATCCTTGTTTCGAAAGCTCTGCTCACAACTACGGTTCTGATAGAACAGGCATTTCGAGTTAAGAGTTAACGACTTTCAAGCTCCTTTAAAGCACTTTCTTAAAGCACTTGTTAAATGAGCGAGACGAAACTGCGCCGTAATCTATTTCGAATTTTTCTGACCACTGTTGTCACCGTCTTGTCTAAATTCTCTCTCGCGTTGTGGCTCAGAAAAAAAGGCGCGAATTCAAACGAGAGTTTTTAGCGCCAATCATATATGAATAATGTTACGTACGTAGGCGTCGTCCTCATTGCGCCGCTCACGTCCGGCCTTCGTCACCTCGCCGGTCGTCCCTATCGCGCACAGGCCTACTGCTGTGACCGATTCACCAAGTATGTATTTATTTCATTTTTTATATCAAATATAAAAAAACAATGGCTCTTTTGTATCAAATACAACAATATTCAACATTTTCTATTTTGTATCAATTTGAACGTATAAAAATTTTTTTAAGTCGTTTGTCGGAAGAAGGAGGAGAAGCGAAAAATGTAAAAAAAAAAAGAAAAAAAATTTTAAGCAAGGAGAAAGCGAGCGAGATTCGCGTGCCTGCACTCTTCATCCACGGCACGGAAGACAATGTCAGATAAGGATTTCTCGAGCCTATACAATCTAGTATTTGTTTGAATGCAATTTTAATTTTAAATTTCGCGCCAAAAGATTACTCTTTAAAAAATTTTTAGGTCATTTACATAGAGCACTCACATGAGCTGCTCAAGCTGCTGCCGCGGCCGGTCCCGCCACTCTTTGTCTACGGCGCCGATCACCTGAGTACGGTATTTTCTCAAACTTCTGTTTGAATTCGCGCTCTTTTGTCCGATTATAGCGCGCGTTGAAAGAAATAAGTATTTAAAGCTGAACATATTAAAGTTAGTACAACAAATTTAGAGATAAATCAATCTTTAAAACAGGGCCTTATATAAAAATTATACAGGCGAAAGTGTGAGTTTAAAATATATAAAATAAATAAAAAACTGGTCGTTTTTCTGCGCCTTTAAAGGATCACGGAAACTTTACAGTAATCTATTTGAATTTTTCTGACCATTGTAGTCGTACGTTTTGAAACAACTTGTGTCAGAGATGAAATGCGCTAAGTCAAATGAGAGTTTTTGGGTCCTTTAATATCGTCTTTTCTTCAGCCATCTTCAGTGCTTTTCTGCCCTGGGAGCGAATCCGCCACTTCCTTCGGTTAATTCCTTACAGCATCTAAATATTTATCTGTATCTTTTCTTTTCAAAGTATCTTTTATTCTCTAAAGTATATTGAAATCCTTTGAAACAGGTTTCTATAAACGAATACTTTCCTTACCGTATTCCATTCATTTCCAGTCAGGAGACCGAGCTCGGTGATTCAATGACGTCGCTGCCGGTCAAGACGGCGCCAACGCCTCTTCCCACTCTGCCTTCCTCTGCGTCTCTGCCCGCTTCCACGCTCGCCACTCTCTCCCCTCTCTGACACTCTCGCCCCCCCCTCCGCCTGATCAAGCTTCCTACTTTCTTACTGACCATTGTCTCGCCTGAGTTAGACTCGACTTCATTTCTGCACGATAAAGCAATTTAAACGTAACAAAAACTGCCTCGAAAATCGAGTAGGGCCGGAAAATGGAGAGTCTCACAATTGCAATAAAAAGCAATATCAACGACAACGAGAAATGAAAAAATATTAAAACACAGATTATCATTCAAAAGGACGATATGATTATTGATATCCATCGACTGGCTATCTTTATCACTTGGACGCGGCAGCCGCGTGAAGGAGACAGAAACTCACTTTTGAATTGGCGCCTTTTTGTCTCGCACCAGGCGAGACAGCACGTGATTTAGAGAGACGCGACTAGAGTAGTAAGGAAAATTTAAATTTATTGCAGTTAAGGTTTTCCTTAGCGCCATTCCACTGTGGTCGTGTAAAAGTAGTGCCGATTCAGCAATTTCGTTATGGAATCATCGACGACTCTAAACAGATGAAGTTCGTAAGAATCTAGCGTATGGTTGATAACTATGATAAGAGCTATTCCATGTGCTCGTGTGTAGAGCAGAGACGTGTTCCGCAGCGAGAGATTGATATAACAATTTCGCAGAGCATGCAAGTGCCATGGCGTTCCTTCATACGATTGACACGATAAAAGCCTGCATAAAAGCAGCTTGAGCTCGCGCACAATTCACAGGCACAATTCATAGGATTCTGGGAAACAAAGAAAACAAAATAAAATGAGTAACGATAAAGTTGTTGTTATTGTAAAGTTGCATTTCTGCCTGCAGACACATACATACCTTCGACTTGACTTGACTTTACTAATCCATATTCCAGTTTCTTTGTTACAGTTTTCCTATCATTTTTCATTTAGTAAGTATAATGTATGAACTATAAAAATGTTCTTTTAATGACAAGGTCATTAATAAGCATAAACAAGTATGCAAATAGTCCAAGGACATATTTCCCAATTCCGAACGACTCATTGTAAGAAATGGCCCTTTGACATCCATCACTTCATCTCATCTCATCTGCAGCGTTTGGTCGTCTTCGGCTGAGTTCTCTCTCTCACCCTCCTGGACAAATGACTGAAGAGGTGGGCTATTTGGTTCTGTTCTACCGCTTATTTTGACACTATTTATCGCTACTACTTTCTAATATTATTATTATATTAATAACATTAAAAGTAAGAATAATTGACATTTAGAATATCATGCTTAAAAAAGGAAAATATAAATAATAAAGCAAATTCCAGTTGACGAGTGGCGGCAACACCGAAAGGGAGCGGATGGACGGTAACGGACAGTTAATCGCGATAACAAAAAAAAAATATTTGTCGAGAGCAAATGAGAAGTTGTAATTTGACAGAAGAAATAACTTGCGTAAAGTCATCAATAATATGGAGAAGAAAACTTTATTGTTGATATTTTATTATTATTGCTTTTATAGAAAAAAAACTAGGGAATTGTTTTCCAAGGTCCTTAAAAAACACTCATTTTTTCAAAAACAAATTTTACTTTCAGGCTCGAAAGAGGAAGTGGGCGGAGTTGGCACCGCGAGCGAAATGGAAGGTAACGGACAGTTAATCGAGATAACAAAAAATCAATAAAATATTTGTCGAGAGTTTATTTTTCTAAGGTATCAATATCTCTTTTTTAAAGCCACCAAAACATTAGCGACAAATTCTGAATCAAGTTTTAGCTGATGAGAACTGCATACGAATTTAACGCTCTATTCAAGAAAAGCGCTATTTATATAAACTGCCTCGTATTGAGTTTTCAAAAAAACTTAGACGAAGCGGAAGTGAATGAGGAAATGAGATGTTGAAATTTGAAAGCAGAAATAACGCGCGTAAAGTCATCAATAATATGGAGAAGAAAACTTTATTGTTGATATTTTATTATTATAGCTTTTATAGGAAAAAACCAGGGAACTATAATCCAAAATCATTTAAAAAAAAACACTCATTGTTAAAAAAAAAAAATTTACTTTCAGGCTCGGACGAGGAAGTGGGCGGAGTTCACGACGCGAGCGAAAATCTGGGGCAGAATGACGAAAACCTCGCAGAGAACGGAGGCTTCTTCGAATCCGCCCGATGGTTCTTCAAGGTTCCTCGAGTATTGATCTATAATCGAAAATCAATCGACAATAAATCGATTCGAGTCATTTTACCCGCCAGCTCAGCTCATGAGGCGGTTGTCTCCCATTCTAGATTCAAAAGTGTGGTAGGTTCTTGAGAATCTGCCATACTCGCCAAGATGAGCGGTGTCTATCGTTACTTGACTCCTCGAATATAGTGCATACAAGTCTGTTCCACAATCAAGAACTGGGCCAGATGGGTGAAGGCAAGATCAAAGGTATCAGTCATTCATGACTGCGGTCCAAGGAGTCGACAGACTTTGCTCGAATTGTTCTCTTGCGTACGTCAAAACATTCCTTTTGCTTCATTTCCACTGTGCCCTCTCAAGAGCTCTTCGTGTCCCAATGTCCTCCGTCCGTCTAATGGACATTGACGAGTCAGTCGGCCGCTCGGAGCGCCCGGCATTTCAGAAGAATGTCAATGCGGAGATCTTGGCGAATCACACATGAACGAGCACTCTGTCTCCGCTTGTCCAAGCGACGGCCACGGATTCCGTGTTTGTCGAGAGCCGGAGCGAGAGCCGACCAGCTGCGATAATGTTGAGAATGAGAAATGAGGAATGAGGAATGAGAAATAGTATATGGCGAAATTTTTCCATTAATATTGTCAAACCTGTATTTTTTTGTAAAATAAAATATTTTAATATTATTTTATCGATTAATATTTTTATTTGTTTCCCAATTTTTTTACTCTTTTTATTTGCAGGACCTCTTCTACGGCTGCGGCATCGTGTGCTGGACCATCTGTCCGCCGGTACCCGAGAAGATCATAAGCAAGGTACATACATATGTAATAACTAATAAAAAAAATAATTTAACAATTTAAAAAATTAAATAAATAAAAATTGTTTCGATGAATTTACTTATAAATTGAATTTTGTGCATTTTGATCAAGGTGAGAAATTAAATCACATCATTCCAGGTCGCCTTCAACCCGCCCGACCGACTGAAGAGCTACCGCATCAAGCTCGACGAGGACCCAGCGAAGTGGCTTTCCGACGCTTCCGAGGTTGTTCGCGCACGAAAAAAAAACTATAGTCAAAAAGAATGAAAGACTATTTGGATACAGTAATCAAGAAAAAAAAGAAAATTACCAATGTCAAACATTAAAATCAAGTTGATTAATAATTTTAAAAAAATTTATAGACCGCCGGCCGTCCTTTCCGGATTGAAGTGGTCCGAAGGAAATGCTGCATGGATCAGAAGTTTTCGACGACCTTCGACCGGATCGCCGCCGCATGCTGCGCATTCTCGATTCGGTACACACAGCGCAAATAGTTCCGAGCTATTGCCACGCTGCGGATAGTTCGGTTTCATTATTCACCCTGACCGAACTATAGCCTTATTCAGAAACCTAATATCGGCGTGTTTCGGTACCCTAGAATAGGGAACCCTAACATCGGGGAGATGGATATTTATTCCTTCTCTTTTCTTCTATTTGGAGATTTTGGTATACTTTACAAAGTATAAAGTATACCAAAAAAAATTCAAATTAATAAAAATGAATAAATGCCAACTTTGCTACAGGACGCTCCGCGGTATCGATATTGTCTGCGTCCGCTTCAGCACTGAGCACCTGCCACATTTCGAGGCTGCCGAGGCAAAACAGGTGCAAGATTACAAGAAATAGCACGAATGTATAATATATATATCTTTCTCTCTCTCTCTCTCTCTCCCTCTCTCCTTTTCAGGTGATCCTCTTCGCGCAGCCCAACTATTCTGACCTCGGCGGGTTCATGCACCCGTGCAGCGTCAACTTCCTGTGGTTGGCCAACCATTTCCACATGGACGTCTACGCTTTCGATTACTCCGGGTACTGCACTTTTAGAGTACAGTATTAATGCTGTAATATATAATCTATATATATATATATATATATATATATATATTATAATATAGGTACGGCTATAGCTCCGGCACGCCATCGGAGCGGAACAGCTACGCGGACATTAAAGCTGTCTACGAGCACATCCGCCTGACGCAGCCTGACAAGAAGGTCACCGAGACTTAAAAAAATTTTTTTTATTTATTTTAATTGTTTCAATTACTTTTGCTATTATAATCATCTGTTACCTCAAAAATGAAAGAATAGTTCATCATAATTTATATATCAACCGTAAAAATGGCAAGTCGATTGATTAAAAAAAAAATATATATATATTATATATAATTTTAAAGTTTTACATTTTTACTAGATCGTTCTCATGGGCTACTCGATCGGCACGACGGCCGTCATGGATCTCGCTTCGCTGAATCTTCCCGGCATTTCTGGTGAGCTCCTTTAAAGCACTCGCCAAATCCGTGGCGCAGGCAAAAGGGCGCGAATTCAAATGTGAATTTTTGGGTGCCTTTAAATATTAGTTCTATCCACGCACAGGCGTCGTCCTGATTGCTCCGTTCACCTCGGGCCTTCGATACATCGCCAACCGTCCCGAACGCAAAGAGGCCTACTTATATGACCGCTTCACCAAGTGATTTCATTTGTTATATAATTTTGTTAAAAAAATAAAAAAAGGCTACTCCGGATCTATTAAAATAATATTGAATAAAAGTTTTCTATGCTCTAATCTCTATAGCCTGCTTTCGTTTGGCAGAATTCAGAGAGAAATGGGAACAAAAGCATTTTTTTAGCAAGGAGAAAGCGAGCGAGATCCTCCTGCCCGTCCTCCTCATCCACGGCACGAAAGACAATGTCAGTTAGAATTTCTCGAGTCAAGAAAATCTAGTGATTTTTGAACTTTTTAAATTTCGCGCCAAAGATTATTCTTTCAAAATTCTAGGTGATTCACATCAAGCACTCGATCGAGCTGCTCAAGCTGCTGCCGCAGCCGGTCCCCCCACTCTTTCTCCACGGTGCAGATCACTCGAGTACGGTATTTTCTCAAACTCGTGTTTGAATTCGCGCGCTTTTGGGCGCGTTCAAGTTTTTCTAGTTAGCAATTATTACGTTTATGCAACAAATTGAGACAAATCGTAGAGGTTAATATTTCAATTATTCACTGTGTGGTAAAAAAAATAGGGCCGTATTTCTGTCCATTTAAGGGACCACAAAAACTCAACCTTAACCTATTTGAATTTTCCTGACCATTGTAGTCGTACTTTTGAAACCTCTTGTGTAAAAGACAAAAGGCGCGAATTCAAATGAGAGTTTTTGGTTCCTTTAATATCGTCTTTTATTCAGCCATCTTCAGCGGCAAGTCCTTCACGCGAATTCGCCACTTCCTTCGGTTAATCCCTTATCCCCCCCCCAATATTAATCTATATTCTTTTTGTAGAGACTAATACAATCAAATAGTGACAACAGTATTCAATGGAGGGTCTTTATAAGAAGTTTTTATAAACGAATATTTCCCTTACCGTAATCCTTTCATTTCCAGTGAGGAGACCGAACTCCGCGATTCGATGCCTTCTGCTCGCTCTACCTCTTCAGCGAGGTCCAAGTGATCTCTGCGCGTCTCTGCGTCTCTTTCACCCTCTCCCACTCTCTCCCCTCTCTGATACTCTCCCCCTATCAAGCTTCCTCCATTCTTACTGTAAGCCGTGTCCACAGCCTATATCTCAAAAGACGATATATTTATTGATATAAATCGACTGGCTATCTTTTTCAATAGGACGTGACATCCCGCGTGAAGGTGATAAAACTCACTTTTGAATTGGCGCTTTTTTGTCTTGCACCGGCGAGACAGTAGTAAGGAAAATTTAAATAGATTACAGTTGAGTTTTTTTCCCTGACTTATCTGACATATCGCCATTCCACTGTGGTCATTAAAGTAGTGCCAATAGAGCAATTTCTAAAACGTCGACGACACTAAAAGATGAAGCTCGTAAGAGTCTAGCTTATGGTTGATAACTATGATAAGAGCTATCATACATATGTGTTCGCGTTGTAGAGCAGAAATGTGTTCCGCTGCGAGAGATTGATATGTATGACAATTTGCGCAGAGCATGCAAGTACCATGGCGATCCTTCATACCTGTATAAAAGCAGCTTGAGTTCGCCCACAGACAATTTTGCTCGCTCTCTCCTCTCTCTCTCTCTATCTCACTCTCTCTCCCCTCTCTCTCACTCTCTCCCCTCTCTCTCCCTCGCTCTCCCCCTCTCTCTCTATCTCACTCTCTCTCCCCTCTCTCTCACTCTCTCCCCTCTCTCTCCCTCTCTCTCCCCCCTCTCTCTCTCTATCTCACTCTCTCTCCCCCCCTCTCTCACTCTCTCTCTCTATCTCTCTCTCTCATGTATGCCCTTCTATTTCTAATCAGCCTTATCACATAATATTCTCTTGAACCAGCCGCGACTTTGGAGATTTTCTTGACCGCTCCGGGAAAGATGCCGAGCAGATTTTGTTCATAAGCACCCAGCACTCTCGGAAAAATTCCTAACATTTGAAATAAATATTGAAAAATAGCGTGTAAAAGTGGAGGCGCAGACAAATCCTACACTTGATATGGTTTGTCTGTCTGGCCTCTCTCATTTCGCTATTATATTTACTTTTCTCTCGCAGTCAACGCAATTTTGCGGGAAATACCGGCTCAGCGATGCTCGAACCAATGTCGCATAAATGTTAGGGGCAATTTTTTGTTTTGCTTTCTGACAATGAGAAGGGATTAGCTTGACAAATTGACTATTATTATTTTTCCATCGTTTAAAGACAAGGCCATTGCAATTTTCCTCCTCATATCAGATGGAATTTATAAGTTTGCGTGAAAATAAGACCATGAGAATTGGTATGAAAAATATGCACATAGTTAACAATCATAACAATAAGTGACATTTTTTGACTCAGTTTTGTTCCTGCTCTGCCATCGTCACGAAAAACAAGTCTGATTTCTTCTTTGTTGTTGTTTTTCTTGTTAATTATTGTTGATAACCCAAATCATCACTTCCTTGTTATCACCATGCAGTGTCAGAAGATATAGGGTTTCTTATACGTCCGAAAGGAATACTCGGCCGAGCTGGCGCGGCCGGAAATCTTCGAGCCCCCGGCCGACCACTCCTGCTTCTCTGTTCTCTAACTTTTGTCACCTTCCGGCCTGGCTGCGATACTTTTTTCGGGTGATCATCCTGAGTTTAAGAAAGCCATACAAATAATTTTGACTGCCCAATAATATCCTCATATGAATCCTGAGCAACACACGCTGATATATACGTGCCAAGCTGTGAGCGGGCATTAAAAATATACGCGAGAATCTCGCGCTTGTCACTGCCTTCTATTTGCACACTGTTTTGTGTACTATCATAAAGAGCAAAATATAGATGGAGAGAAAGAAGGAGAGAGAGAGAAATAGAGAAGGAGCGAGAGAGAGTGAGAGAGTGAGAATGACAAAGAGAGAGAGAAACAAAAAGAAAGGGCTGATTTACAATTGATAATTGTACCCTTTAGCTTTCAATTTCTCTGTCACCCTAATCCTAATCAAGCCATTTCCATGATTCCCTGGCTCTCACTCTCTCTCACTCTCTCTCTCTCTCTCTCTGTCTCTCTATCTCGTTTGAATGCTCTTCTATCTCTTCCCATGCTTATCACATAATATTCTCTCGTACCAGGCTCTACATTACAATTCTTCCTCACCTTATCAGCATGCATTTATATGTTTGCGTGAATAAAATACCATGTGATATGTGGTCTGTCATATAGTAAAGCACAGTCATAAGCCACATATCGTAGGCTGATAAAAGGAGATTGCGAGGGGGAAAGCGAGAGAGGGAGAGAGAACGAGAAAGAATGATGAGAATATTGAGGAGAAATGGAGAGAGTAGAGAGAGAGAGAGAGAGAGAGAGAGAGAGAGAGAAGCTTCCGTCTGTCATTTAAGTATTTGCAACGAAAAGACTACAAGTGTATAAAGAGAGCTCTCTAAATATGGGGTGACTTTGTTTACAGAATTTGTATGATGAATTAATTTCTTGTTTTTCTGGACTGTTAAAGCGTTGCTAACGCTGATGAATTTATAATTAATACATTAGAATTTTCTTCATTGCTTCACAACCTTTAAATGTGGTAGCACAACCAAACTATGCGAAATACGTTCCAGCAGGCTGTTTTTCATGTTTCACTTGCATGTGGTCCCAATTTTTTGGCGCAACATTCACTTCTTTCCAAGTTTACCCTCGGTTCCTCTGCTTTTCGGTGCTCCTAATTTTCGGGCCCCAGAAATTTCTCTTTTCTCTTAAAATACTCCGTCTGCTTCTTTCAAGATCTCTCTATCTCTCGCTCTCCCTCTCTCTTTCTAGCACTCTCTCCCCCTCTCTCTAGCTTTCTCTCTCTCTCTCTTGTGCTTTTTCTATCAGCCTCTCTCTCTCTCCGTCTGCGTTTCTCAAGCTTCTTCTTTGTCTCGCACCGCCCCGAATAACATCGTCTATGATCACGAATTGTGTGTCGTCTGAATAAGAGAACTGGTTAGGCAAACAAAAGTATATTCTTTTGTATACATACTCATGTACGCTCTGAAAAAAACTACTTGCATTGTTCTCCAGCACTTTCTGTCCCGAGCACTCTCTCTCTCTCTCTCTCTCTCTCTCTCTCCCTATCTCTCTTTATTTCTCTCTATCCCGATCTATCTCTATCTTTCTTTCTCCCTGAACCCTCTCTTCCTATGTTGTTTCTCTTTGAAATTCTCTTGTGCTCTCTCTCTCTCTCTCTTTTACGTTTTTGTTTATGTTTTCCTCCACCGATCATAATCCGTCTCGCACAGTTCACAGCAGAGCACTAAAGAGGGCTTTCCTTCATCAATCAATTCGTAATCTCCTGCCTTGCACTACACTCTTTTGCAAGCAACTTGCCATAACAACAAGATAAACCGAAAGAGAAAGTGAGCTGCGCCAAGAGAAGATAGGCAGAGTGATTAAAGAGGGCAGGAGAAAAGGAAATAAAGAGAGAGAGAAAGAGAGAGAGAAAGAGAGAGAGAGAATGAGAGAGAGAAAAAAAAGAGAGAGAGAAAGAAAGAGAGAGAATGAGAGAGAAAGAGAGATATGGAGATTAAAGAGAAAGGAAGGTTGAGAGGAATCTCATGCTCTTTCTCCTCCTCCTCCTCATCCTCCCTTTATTTCTCCATCTCTCCTCACGTGTGTTTCCTTTCGTTTTCGCTCTCTGCGCCTCAAGGAAAGAACATAACCTTACGGGCCTTTCAAGGCCTTGTTTTCTCTTTCTCTCACATGTTCTCTCTCTCTCTTTCTCTCTCTCTCTCTTGCCCTCTCTCTCTCACTCTCGTTCCCAACGCCACCTCTTCCAGCTTTTCTTCTGCCATTGCGCAGGTAGGGCGGATATAGTGCCCCTATAGCATTGCCAGTCCACGGTTCTCCAACCCCCCCCCCTTGCCAAACCGTCGATTGATCTCTTAGTTGATATCTCAGTTGATATCTCAGTTGATATCTCAGTTGATATCTCTATTGATATCTCTATTGATATCTCAGGTGATATCTCAGTTGATATCTCTCAGGTGAGCCCACGAATGGCACCTCCGAAGACCGTGTGCACTTCATGTTCGACGAGATCGAACAGCTTCTTCTCGTTCTCTTCGGCAGAAGGGGCGTGGCTTGCATTCTCGAGTGGGCGGAGCCAGCTGCCTCTCCCGTCGCGCGCTGCCGCATGCTTCTCGGCAGCCGCCGCCGTTCTGTGCGCGTTCTTGCTCGTCGAGTGGCAGATTCCGATGACGCGCATCGACAATCTCGTCGGATTCACGCGGCCCGAATTTGCGCGCATCGAGAAGATCTTTAAGTCAGTCTGGACGAACTTAGCCTTAGCCTTAACCTTATCCTTAAACTTAGCCTTAGCCTTAGCCTTAGCCTTAGATACATAGATTAAGCCTTAGTCCTAGCCTTAAACTAAGTTAAGCTAATGGCTGTGAACTTACTATCTTTAGCCTTAGCCTTATGATCAGCCTTATGAACTTATGAATAGTAGCGCCACTTCATAAGCGAAGCAATCTCTTTTCGAAAGAAACAGAAAAAAGAAACCCCATGCCATTCACTTGGCAAGAGCTTCATGCTTAATGCGCATGCTTTTCTCACTTGGCAAGTATGCTGCTGCTGTGCCTGTCGGGGGGCATTTCGGAGTCGGCAAGAGATGCGTACGCAAGTCGACCTTTCACTTCTTCATTTCTCTCTCTCTCTGTCTGTCTCTCTGTCTCTCCCTCTCCATTTCTCTCGCTCACTCTCTCTTTCTCTCGCATCTCGTCTCTCACCTCTGTCTTTTTTCTCTCTCTCTAGCGCTCTTATGCTCTCTCTGCTGCTCTCTATCTCATTTTGCCAGGATTTACCCACCCCCTCTCCTTCTCGTTCTACTTGACACTTTTCACTTTCGGCTAATCCCACCGCAAGGCCGATGGAACGCCGAAACATTTCTCTCTCACTCTGTCTGTCTCCCTCTCTATCTCTCTCTCTCTCTCTCTCTCTCTCTCTTTCTCTCTTTCGCCCTCCCTCTTTTTCGCTCTCTCTTTGTCTCCACGCGCTCTCTTTCTTTCTTTCTTTCTTTCTTTCTTTCTTTCTTTCTCTCTCTCTCTCTCTCTCTCTCTCTCGTTGCACAATAGTCGCATTGCGTTAGAAGACCAATTATGAGGCCGTTCCTCGCAACCGGCAACCATATCCTGCTAGCTGCTGTACACGAAATCATTGATAGATGATTGAAAATTTTGAATTAAAAAAAGAAATTCGCTAAAAAGGAATTGTATAATGCACAAACAAGTACTTAATTTACAAAGTGGGCAAATAATGTCCCCATATAAATTTGGTCAAATTGGGCCTACATATAATGAAAATGGCCCCAGTCCCGTGCACATTTCTCACTCATCCACGATCACTCTTGGCCGCTTCGTATTGAACAGGAAGCGGCGGGTGCTTCTTGTCTCCTCTTTGCACTTTGCGCGGCACTCTCAAACTAGTTTGAATCCTTTGAATCCGTCGCCGGCTCTGCCAAAAATAGTATAGGTATAGTAATGCGAGGGAGAAGAAGCGCTATAAGAGTAGAGACAAAGGAAGAGAAAGAGAGAGAGAAAGAGAGAGAGAAGAGAGACAGAGAGAGAGAGAAGAGAGACACAGAGAGAGAAAGAGATGAGAGAGGAAGTTTACAAGAGAGAAAGAGAGAGAGAGAAGAGAGATAGAGAGAGGGAAGAGAGAGGAAGTTTACAAGAGAGAGAGAGAGAGAGAGAGAAAAGAAAGAACGGAGGGCATAGGAGAGAGAGATAGAGAAAAAAGAACAATGGTATGAAATCACGCGATACTTCCTGCTTTTTCTGACACCGCCACAGGTGGCAGGAACGATACCTGTCACATGTCAATCGTACCTTTCTTCCATCTTTGTCTCATTTTCTCTCTATTTCTCTCTCACTCTCTCGATCTCTTTATACCCATTCTCTCTCACTCTCTCTCACTCTCTTAGTCTCTCACTGTCACTCTCTCTCGCTCTTTCTCTCTCTTTCTGGCTCTTCCTATACTTGTTTCGCTCTCAATGCGCTTCTCTATCTCTCTCCCTCTCTCTCTCTCTCTCTCTCTCTCTCTCTCTCTCTCTCTTTCTCTCATTCTGCCCTTTTTCCCATAATTCTCCATCTCCATACGCTCCGGGTGCTCTTTCTGGATCTCTTTATCTCTCTCACGCTTGATTGCACCTCCGGAATGCATAATAGCTTCTGCCTATCCATATTAGCCATCCATCTATCATCTGTTCCTGGCAGCCACGCCATTTTCTCCCGTCTCCCTTCTCCCATTCACGAGTCATCATCTTTATTGCATCCACTTCTTTCTAGTCCAACATTTATAGCTCTTTGACTTTGCCACAAAGAAGTTTTATGATGGCATGATTGCACGGTATTTGGTATCTCTGACGGCAACAGGCAGGTGTCTGAAGAGTAGGTATCAAAGAATGGAAGAGAGAGAGAGAGAGAGAGAGAGAGAGAGAGAAAGAGAGAGAGAAAGAAAGAGAAAGAGAGAGAAAGAGGGTCAGAGAGAGAGAGAGAGAGAAAAAGGAAGAGAGGGAGAGAGAGAGAGAGAGGAAGAAAGAAAGAAATACCTACTGTGAGAAAGGTGCACGCAGAGAATGAAGGCGTAAACAATACAAAGTCCTAGTAGCGCATAAAAGTTGGCCAGCCGCATAAGACTCAAAAGCGCGCCACCAAATGAAGTAAACAATTTGTGAGAGACATACCGAGAGCGAGGGATAGAAAGAGAAAGACAGAGAGAGAGAGACGGAGAGGCAGAGACAGAGAGCGGCAGAGAGAGATAGAGAGAGATAGATAGAGATAGAAACAGAGGGATAGAGAATTAGAGATAGAGCGAGAAATACTTTTCACCATACATACCTAATTGAATGAATTGTTCACTCTGATTGGAGGGCAAAAGTGTGCTGAGTCAGACTGAACAATGTGGCTGATAACTTGATAATAACTCGTATACTATTGCTCGCATCGAGAATCATTTGATTATAAGGTCAGAGGGAGAATCGGACACAGAGAGGGAGAACTCTAAAGGGCAATTGTGAGAGGAGAGAGAGAGAGAGCGAGAGAGATAGAGAGAGAGAGGGGGGGGAGGGAGTGAATAAGAAAAGATAGAAGAATAGGCGCCAGACACAGCAAAGTCCATTCGATGGCAAAAAAGGTAAGGATGGGCCTATTTTTGTTCAAGATTGTGAGACAATGAAAGAGCGCTTTTGTCTCCAAAGATGTGGTGGGACAGTGAATTAAGTAGAGTGAGAGTGAGAGAGAGTGATAGGCAAGAAAGGAAGAGTAAAGAAATGGAGAGCGAGAAAGAACTAAACATTGTATTCGAGACAGAAAAAAACATTATTAGATTAGACAGCAATAATTATTGAACAATTACAGAAAAAAAACTTTAACAAAAATAACTTTTTCATAAAGAAAGAACTTTCCAAAGATAACAGAAAGAACTTTCACCGTTTACAGAAAGAACTTTCACCGATTATAGAAAGAACTTTCACCGATAACAGAAAGAACTTTCACCGATTACAGAAAGAACTTTCACGATGGCTGGGAGCGAGAGGGTGCTGCTCTTGCCGTCTATCACAAGGGCGAGCTCGTCATCGATCTGCAAGGTTTATTTGTTCACTTTTTTTATTTATTTATTATTTTTTTTACTTTTTATTTGTAATTTTTCTCATCACAGAAATTATTATAAGTAAAAAAAATTCTCTTTCTATAATTTTTTTTGTAAATTTTAACTGAAATTTTGAAATAAAAATATTTACAAAGACAAATTAAAAAAAAACAAAATGTTAAGGTGGCTACGCCGACCGAGCAGCGAACCGGCTGTGGACGGATAAAACGCGCACAGTTGTCTTCTCGGCAACCAAGGTGTGCACTTTTTTTTGCATTTAGAGAAATGTAAAAAAATCTATATTTAAAATACATTGCTTTCATAAATGAACACGGCTTTCTCATATTGCCATTGCCACTACATACCTTATTTTAGACTTACTATAATCCATATATCTCATGTACTCCACTTACTCTACTAAATTTGCGAATTTTATGAATCTTTTTTTTTGCTACGAATATTTCCTTCGCCTTTTGGCCAGCTGCCAAAAATTACGAATATTTTACCAATATTTCCTTTACGTTAGGGTCACCTGCCAAAAAAAGACTACGAATATTTGAGGCAATGGGCGCTCTGTGCGTCGCGATGCTCGTGGACCGCGGCCATCTCAGCTACGACGACCGCGTCGTCGAGTACTGGCCCGAGTTTGCGCAGCATGGCAAAGAGAATATCACCATTGGATGCGTCATGAACCATAAGGTTAGAATTCGTGCAAGGAGAGATAAGAGTAGGGCTAAGACTTCGGGCAAATACGGACAAGCTTGGGCGATGGCTTAGAGATAGGGAGAGATAAGATTTGGGCTATGACTTACGGTTAAGGAGGGATAAGGTTAGGTCGAAGGCTTAGGGTTCATTAGCATCAGGTGATCAATCGTGATTGCGATAGAGCTAGAAAGGCAGCTCCCTCTGTGTCGTTGGACGACAAAGAGGAATTTTTCAAGTTTTCGAGTCGAATCATATAAATATGTATGTACATATACAAATATATAATACTTTTCAACTATAGAGACTTTTGTAATTAGCTGACAAAGGAACCATCAGCTGTGCTATTAATCTTGTTGAAACTGACGCCACTTTGATCAAAAGTTAATGAACATTTTATTTTGAGCTGAGTGAAATTTCAGTGAAATGTATTAAGGTGTTTCAAAAGGGGAACATTTTGTATTCCCCTTTTTGGGAATTTCTTATTTTGCCTCAACATTTGGAAGTATACTAAAATTGTCACGGCTCTTGCTTTACTGTGCGAGAAGAAACGTTCCCAAATATGGCCGACTTCATGAAAAGGATGCGCAGGATTTTGACTATCTCGCAAATCGGGATATTTATAAACCTTGGTATTGTGAGACTGGTGTTGAGAGACATGAGCAACTTATTCACTTTTATTATCACCAAAAGCATATTAACTTTGAAAACAATAAAAGTGGACAAAGAGAAAAATGGAATGTGGGGAGGTAGACTTGTGTGTAAAAGAGAAGAAGAAGAGAGTGGAAGAGAAACTCATGAATGGCAGAGGCAGATAGCCTCTACTCAAATGAAGAAAGGAGGCGGAAGGAGTAAGAAAGGAAATATAGGCTAATAATGCATTCAAAGGCTATAACTGTACTAAATCACAAGAAAGCTAGAATGAGAATGTGAGTTCAATTCTGCGAGTCGACACGTAAGAATTCTTGCCCCGATAAACAAAGCACCGGCGCTTACATCACAGAAAAGACTCGAACAAAGACAACGCATTATTACTAGATAAAAGGAAAAAAATAAAGACGTCATCTCTGTAGGAATACCCTTCTTCAACATTACATTCAAATATACATAAATTCGTTCACGTACTGAAATAGCAAGTAAAATTTATAAAATTAGCACGGACAAACAAAGAAATATGTTTAAAAGCGACTAGCAGTCGAGGCTAAACAAGTTGAGTTGCTTTGAAAAAATTTACTAGGCCGAGCTTGTTTCAATTTCCACTTGTTCTTGGTTGAGAGTTGTGTCACATTTAAAATTGCGGAAATAGTGTGCAAAAGTGAGAGGGCAAAAGTGAGTAAAAAATTTTTTTAGAATGTTTTCTTCTCTCACTTTTGCCCACTCTCTCGGGTCAGAGACATAATTTTAGCGAGCTTTCATGGTCGGCGCAGTTTGAAAAATGCGTCAAGCTCTGCATAGGAAGGGAGTAAATGTGAATGAACTAAGCCATTTTCCATAGTAAACAGGCACATAACATGCGTTAAGTTTTTATTTATGCTCGTTCAAATTTCACTCAGCTCTGGTTTCACTTTTCTTAATAGATTAATAGCACGGCAGAAGATAATTTTGATAATTTGATCTGACCTGTACAGATCGATTGGAAAAATGTTGTGAACTATGTAAGTTTACTTTTTCCTGACTTGCCCTAGGCCATTTTATATTTATTTTGTGAGTCTGCTAGGCAGCTAATCTATTTCGCATTCCCGGAAGATTACTTAAAAAAAATCTTCAGGCCGGCCTCGCCGCATTCGATGAGCCCATCTCACGTGAGGCGGCCACGAACCCGGAGAAGATGGCCAAGATCATCGAGAGGCAGAAGCCGAACTGGCCACCGGGCACGAAGAGCGGGTGAGAGAGAGAGAGAGAAAGAGAGAGCGAGAGAGAGAGAGAAGAAGAAGAAGAGAGAGAAAGAGAGAGAGAGAAAGAAGAAGAGAGAGAGAGAGAGAGAGAGAGAGAGAGAGAGAGAGAAAGAAAGAAAGAAAGAAGAAAGAGAGAGAGAGAAGAGAGAGAGAGAGAGAGAGAGAAAGAGTAGGATTGAGAGAGAGAAGAAAAGAGAAAGAGAAAGAGTAAAAGAGAAGGAGAGAGAGAGACTGAAAGCAGAAAGAGAGAAAGAGGCAATGAAAAGAGAAAGCGAGGGAAAAGAGAGAGAGAGAAAATATAGAGAGCGAATTAAAAAAGAGAGCTTCGCTCTCTCCCTCTCTCTCTCCATCTGCATCTCTCTCCCTCCCTCTCTCTTTCTATCTTTCTCCCTCTCTAGGTACCACGCCCTGACGTTCGGCTGGCTGGTTGACCAGCTTGTCCGCCGAGCCGATCCTCAGCATCGCTCGGTCGGTGTTTTCTTCCGAGAAGAGATCGCCGAGCGACACGGCATCGACTTCCATATTGGCCTGCCGCCGTCAGAGGTCGGTCTCTTTCGACTCTCTCTCTCTCTCTCTCTCTCTCTCTCTCTCGCTCTCTCTCTCACATTCTCTCTCTCTTTTTTTGCTTTCTCTCTCTTCCTCCCTCTCTCTTTCCCTCTTTCTCTATCTCTCTCTCTCTCATTCTGTAATTTGGCTGTCCAGGAGCACACCGTCTCTCGCATCTCGCTGCCCTCCTTCAAGCACGTACTCCGAGAAATTATGCACGATCCAAGGTCTGTGTGTGCGTAGATCGTCGTTTGGATAGTTAAAAAATATGCATATATATTTTTTATTTTAAAATAAATTTTGCGATATTCTATAAGTAATCGTTGGAGTTTTATTTTTAATTTATTATTTTTAAATATTATTCATTGTAACTAATTTTAAACTGTATAAAAATGTCCAAAATTGATATTTAAAAAAGATGTCGTTAAAAAATAAATGCTTTAGAGTCCTCCTCGTGCTCGGCATCATCGATCTGCAGCCACCGGGCACGGTCGGCCGCAAGGTGCGCGGCAATCCCGCGTGGTACAAGCTTGATCATGTTAGTGGCGGGAAATTTGAATCTTATTTACAATTTTCGTTTGGCGGGAAATTTAAATCATATTTGTTTTTGTGCGGCGGGAAATTTGAATCTTATTATTTTATTTTCTCTTCCCTATCGTGATTAATAGTTTGCACTTCCAAAATGAATTATATTAATTTGAGAAATATTTCAGTGAAATTTCTTTTTTTTTATGACAAATCAGCTTAAATGTAAAAAAAAATTATTGGCTGGAAAACAGTTATTCCGGGTGTTGAATTTCTTGCAAGAATGCCGTCAGCTTCAACGATCCGGACTTCCATGCGATGGAGCAAGCCGCCGCACTAGGAATTGGCAAGGTAATAGTTGAGAGAGAGAGAGAGAGGAGAGAGAGAGGAGAGAGAGAGAGAGGAGAGAGAGAGAAAGCGGAGAGAGAGAGTAAAATGAAATCACCAGGCCACCATGCATCCATATTTCTACAGGCTCGCGATATGGCGAGACTCTTCTCGCTCTTTCTACACGGTGAAATCGTTAGCAAGGTTCGTTCTTTAAAAAAAAAATGCTATTCTGAAATTATTTTCTGTATTTATATGTTATTTTTATGTTTTTTTTTATGTTTCATTTTTTTATTTGTTTGTTTGGCTTTTTAATTTGTTCTTTTAATTCAATGCAAATATTCCATTACTCTCGAGAAGATGGCGGGAATTCAAAATTGAATTTTTGACTTTTCCTAAATTGTGGACTCTTCCTCTCGCGCTTCAGACGATGCTGTCACTCTTCCGCTACCCGGCCGACGGCACGACGGGCATGGACGCCACGGTGCTGCTGCCGCTCCCGAAGGGCCATGGCTTCGTCTTCGAGCGCCATCCACTCGGCGGAGTATATTATTTTAATTAATTAATTTTAAAAAATCCGTTAATTAACTAGCATACAAAATAATTAACTTTGTGCTACAAAGTTAAATACATATATTAAAAAACCAAAAATACTATGTGTATTTTTTGGTAATTAATGAACTACAACCTTTTCTGTATTTCGTCAATCAAACAATATTATCAATCATAATATCTCATGTCGGTAGTGAAGTAAAGACAAACAAAAAAAAGTGAGATTAAAAATTTCCTACGCCTTTTTTCCTTCCATAGGACCGCTGGCTCTTCGGCCACTCGGGCTACGGTGGCTCGACCATAATGATGGACGCCGACGAGGATCTCGTGATTGCGTACGTGACAAACGGCCTAAAAACCGGGATGGGCGAGCTGACGGGCACGTACCGACGGCTAAGGAACGGCATCTTTGAGTGCATCGAGGAGGCCAAGAATGCCAAGCGAAAGTAGGGGGGGGGGGGTTCCATTGCTACGCCTTGCGTAACATTGCCAATTGTAACGCCTTGCGTAACATTGCCAATTGTAACGCCTTGCCTAACATTGCCTTTCTATTGTTACGCCTTGCGTAACATTGCCAATTGTAACGCCTTGTCTAACATATCGTTTCCATTGTTACGCCTTGCGTAACATTGCAGTTCGATTTTTACGCCTTGAATAGAATTTCTCATCAAAATCCACGCTGATTGTACATTATTTTTTTAGCCCAAAAATCTGCTTGTCAAAGTCAAGCAAATGTTTTCCGTTTTCTTTCCCTAAACATTCCTTAAAAGACCGTTCCGGCCGGAATATGCGTGCATATCTGAAGAAACTTTTCCTTCATCATTTTTCTCTCCTCAAGACGCACTATTTCCATGCGCACTCGCGTGTACTTTCTTAGCTGCTAGAGAAGGTAGCGAGATAATGGAAAGAAGACAGAATAATGAGGGCGGAAAAATTTCTTTTGAAACGCACGCACACACCCGCCGGAATGGACCTCTTTAATTGCCTTTTTTGTCACACAAAGTTACGTCCATCATAACATTTCATTGACGAAGAGCTACGTTCGGCAAGAAACGTAGCCTTTCCCATGAAAACACTTGAAACTGTATTTTCCTGATTGTTGTACATTTCTCTTCAATCTTGAAATTTATGTTGACGGGTTCGCTAGGATATCTATTGTTTTTCTCACTTTTTAAGCACAAATGTACAGCTGTGAGAAAATATCGTGTGTATGTGAATTATACGCTCTCCATCTGACACCTCTTGTCATGATCTTACGTCGTTGTTATAGCTTTGTAAAGTTGTAAAATAAAAATCTCCTTAATAAAATGATAATTACTTCATTTCAGCCTGCCTAATTTTCTCTTCATCACCAATGAATTGCGTAATATACTGCAATAAATGCTTCCAAATTTGATGCCTAGTCAAAGTGATTTGAATTAATGAGGAAAGAAGAAGGAAATAAAGTGAAAGAGATGGCAACGGCCCAAGCAATCCCATGCTTCATCATGTCGCAAAGTCATTTTTTGACATTTCACCCTTTAACTCTTTTCCCCTCTCTCTCTATCTCGTTCTCTCTCTTTCTCTCTCTCTCACTCTCTCTCGCTTTCAGTCATTCTCTCTCTATGTCGCGCTCTCTCTCTCTTTCGCTCTCTCGCCCTCCTCTCTCTAAGGGTGGAGAGAGAAAGAGAGAAAGAGAGAGAGAGAGAGAGAGAGAGAGAGTCCTGATTTTGCCTGACCCCCTCCCCCCTCTTCCTTCGGAATGCCCCTAGGGCGCGTCAAGGGACGCGTCAGCACATCCATCGCCCACATCCAAGGCCATCATCATTTGCGAGCCAGAGACGGCTCATATTGGTAGGACTCCATCAAGAAGGAAGCTATGATCGCGCTCTCTCTCTCACACACACACACTCTCTCTCCATTTCTGACTCTCTCTTTATCACTCTCTCTCTGTTTCTCTCGCTCTCTCTCTCTCTCTCTTTCTCTCTTTCTCCCTCTCCCTATCCCGCTCCTTCTCTCTCACACACTCTATTCTCTTTTCCATATTTTTTTTGTCTCCATCTCCGCCGTCTCTTTTCTATCTCGCTCTCTCTCTCTCTCTCTCTCTCTCTCTCTCTCTTTCAATTGCTTCCTCTCTTCACCCGACATTCTGCCAATCTTAAGCTGCTTCTTTCACACTCTTTCTCTTCCACTCTCTCTCTCTCTCTCTCTTCCACTTTCTCTCTCTCTCTCTTTCTCTTCCTCTCTCTCTCTCTCTCTCCCTCTCTCTCTCTCTCTCTGTCGACATTTCGTCTTCTTCACAACCCCTTCGACACTAAATCATGTGATATCTTCAAAACGCTTATCCTGCTTTCGCAACATATGTTAATATGTCATCGTCGATTCCTAATTCACTAGAGAGAGCGCCCGAGAATGTTTCTTAAATGTGACTTTAAAGTATTTTTTCTTTTATGAAAATTCTCGACCCATAAAAATGTTTTCGTTTGCTTGCTTTAATGATCATCGTCTTATGTTTTTGTGTATATTCATGCATACACATTTATGGCTATAACAAGGTTTGTAGCGGTCTTATTTGCTACAGAATTTTGGTGTAGACTGTGAGGTCAATAGGGCGGGGGGGGGGGGGGGGGGGGGGGGGGGGACAGTCCGGGTAGTCCCGGCTAATGATTGTTCCGAAGACGCCCTCTTCACCTTGCGAGTGCACAGCTTCCTGTTCGAGACAAGCTATTTCTCATCTCCCCTCCCTCAGGCACAGAAGTTCACATCTGCGCACTCATGCAAAGGGAAAGAGAGGGAAGGACGATGAGGAGGGAGGGGGGGAGTGAATGAAAAGGGGAAAACAAGAGAAAAAGACAGAAAGAGAGAGAGAATGAGGGAGAAATAGAGAGAAAGAGATAAAGAGAGAGCGAAAGTGGAATGTTGAATAAGATAACGAAAGAAGAGAGAGAGAGAGAGAGAGAGAGGAAGAGAGAGAGAAAGGGAGAAAGAGAGAGAGAGAGAGAAAGGAGAGAGAAAGAAAGAAATAGAGAGAGGATGCAGCTGCAAATGACAGCAGCTACAAAATGAGAAGAAGACATGCTATTCAGAAGAGGAAGCCGCTTGACGAGGGCCTTCATCAATATGCCAAATGCCCTCATTCTCATTCATCCACCTCACCACCCTCACTTTTTTACATTTCCCATTCTTCCGAACTCCATTTTCTTTCTTTTTTTTGCTGCTTTGTCCTCTCTCTGTCTCTCTCTCTCTTTCTCTCTCTCCCTCTCTCTTTCTCTCTTTCTCTCCTCCCTCTCCCTTTCCCCTTTTAACACCTTGGAAATTTTCCTTCTTCCTCTATCTCTAGCTCTCTTTTCTTCAATAAGTACACGTCCTGCAGCAAATCATTTCCAGCGAGTTTTTCTCTGCGCATTTCTCTCTCAAACTCACTTTCCTGGAAAACTCTCTTTCTTTCCCTCTTTCTACGTTCATCTGTCTCTCTCTCGCTCTCTCTCGCTCTCTCCGTCTCTCTCTCCCTCTATGTTTCTCCTTTCTCCATAAGGTGCCTCACACTTCTCTGCAGACTCCCCCTTCTCATGGGAAAACAGACCTTTCACTACTTGTTTGCAAAAAGGTCAGAATGATAACCGCCATCTGTAATTCCCATAATTTTTCTCCCTTTCTCCTTTTTTTTCTCAAGCACAAAGGCACGAAATTGCGCATTCCACTATTATTCTCTCCATTTTACTCGTGAATTTTCAATTTATAGAAATTTGTATCTTTCTTGTTTTCTTCAACTCATGTTTATGTTTGCAACCTTTACTATGGAATTGGCGGAAAACTATTGTTGCTCTAGAAAGCTCTACTTTGTCCATATTTCCCATGAATTCTCTCCCTTGGTTAATTTATTCTCACTCTCACTCTCTCTCACTCTCACCCCTTTCATTTTCTCTACTTATATACATATATACATATCTCTTTCTATCTATCACTCTCGCTCTCTCCCTCTTTCTCTCACTCTCTTTTTCTTTTCTCTCTCGCTTTCTCTCTCTCTCTCTCTCTCTTTCTCGCTCTCTCTCTCCCTCTTTCTCTCACTCTCTTTTTCTTCTCTCTCTCTCTCGCTCTCTCTTTCACTTGTCTCTTGATTCTCTCCACCTTCGCATGCCACTCCTTCGTCGACCCTGTCAACACTCAAATTACCAGTGCTCACGGTGTCGTTGTCGCCGTGAAAGTAGCAACCATCAAGGCGCGTTGGCAGTTTAGTTTTCCCTTTAGAGAAAGAGAGAGAGAGAAAGAGAGAGAGAGAGAAAGAGAGAGAGAGAAAGAGATAGAGAGAAAGGGAGAGAGAAAGAGAGAGAGAGAAAGAGAGAGAGAGAGGAAGAGAGAGTGAGAAAGAGAGAGAGAGAAAGAGAGAGGGAGAAAGAGGGAGAAGAAAGAGACACGCTGAGAAGGGGTGACCAAGGAAGGAAAGACTATGCCGTATTGTGGATCGAGTATATTCCATGCAAGGACCCAAGGGAATTCATACATCTATTCTTCTCCATTGGTGGCATTGAAGATTTTTTTTCTATAATTGCCAGGTGGTTAGAATTGAAGATTATCCCAGGCCCAGACAAAAGTTGTTGATTCTGTTCCCACACATTTGTGTGCCTCCCTTCATACATATCTCCTCTCTCTCTCTCTCTCTCTCGCCCTCACTTTCCCTGTTTCTATCTCTCTCTCTCCACATCTCTACCTCCTTCCCTTTTTAAATCGCTCTCCTTTTTTCTCTCTCTTGCTCTTCTCTCTCCTCCCTCTCTCTCTCTCTCTCGCTCTCTCTCTCTTTCTCTCTCCCTTTCATTCTCTCTCTCTCTCTCTCTTTCTCTCTTCCTATTTCCCTCCCTCTCTCATTAAGTCTGCTGCACAGACGTCTCTTCATGATTCTCTCCTCCGATAAAGCTGCCCCGCAGGCCCGCCCGGTGACCTTCCTCGTATTCCGCCCGGAAATGGCTGTCGGCCCTCAAAGCTCTCTCATAAAACCGCCTGGCCAATTCCAGTGCTGAAAGCTCTTCATCTCTCTCTCTCTCTCTCTCTCTCTCTCTCTCTCTCACTCTGTCATTGTTTCCTTGCTCTCTCTCCTTTTCCACTCACTCTCTCCCTCTCTATACTCTCACTTCCTTCTCTCCCTCTCACTTCCCTCTCTCTATCAATTTCTCGTTCTTCCAAGCTATATTTCTGCAACATTCGAGCAACGTCCATAAATGTAAAAAAAATGCATTTAAACTGTCATTGAGCTGAATTTCAGGATTCTTATATGAATCCCCGCTACATTTGTGAGAAAGATTAAAAAAAAAAGTAGGTAGTGACCATCACGTAAACTAACCATAAATGGTAAATTTATCATAAATATAATTTTTGATACGTCTATATCTTCGGTAACAATCAGAAGCTCTATGTATTTGCAGAGTTGAAAGGCAGCGAAGATGGAAGCTGTTGAACGACTGGTGATAGAGAGTAATTAGAGAATGAGTGAGGCGAGATGGAGAGGGAAAGGGAGAAAGAGGGTGAGAGAGTGGTAGGAGAGAGAAGGGAAAACGAGAGAGAAAGAGGGAGAGAGAGTGAAAATAAATCGGAGAAAGAGAGAGAAAGAAAGAGAGAGAGAAAGAAAGAGAGAGAGAGAAATAGAGAGAGAGGGAGAAAAAAAAATAGGAAGCCCAGTTAACTCAAGCAGAGTGGCGTGGCCATGCATTCGAAAAGAGTAGTAGTATGTCTGTCGGCCTTGTGTGTGTTAAGCAGTAGATGAGTGTCTTTGTTCGCCGCCCGCTCTCCTAGTCTCCAAGCATCTCACAAGCTGCTTTTCGAATGTATAGCTACGTATGCTTGAAATTATCGCGAGCTTTAACCCCCCCCCCCTTTTAAAGGAGCAATTAAACTGTTTAAACTTAAAAAAAACTAATTTACATATTGAAAATTTTCATGGCCATTGTAGTCGCAATCGCTCTAAACCGCATGCTCTCTCACTTTAGTGTAAGACAAAAAAAGCGCGAATTCAAATGCGAGTTTTTAGCTTCTTTAAACTATCTTATCATCTTACAAAGTAATATATGTCACTAAGCTTTTATTTTTCACTTTTTGCTTCTCTTCGGTGCCGTCACTTGAACACTGTGTGAGATTTATGCCATAACAAGGAAGAAGAAGAAATAATCCAAGATATTTTATATTTATGCACACCCTAGACTCGTCGGGTCTACGACATCGCAGAGAGATGTCAGCTTGCTCGGATGATCTGAGCGGCAACTGCGGAGGCGGCGTAAAGTTGCCGACGACGAATCTCATGATGCCACTGCTCTTCTTTCCACAGGTAAAAATGTGTTTAATTTATTTTATTTTATTATTTATTTATTTTTATTATTTTTATTATATGTTTCCTAACCCTATAAACATTTCGTTAAAAAGTAACTACTCACAAAAAAGGAATGTTCATAACATTCAATTCTCCACAAGCATGTTTTTTTTCGGATATTCTTCTGAAAAGCCGGCCCGAAAAAAACATTCAGCCCCTTCAGCTAATGCTACATCTCTGAACATAAACGACCGATTATAGCAACCATAAATTAGTTAACTACTTAGTTATGTTTTCCAAAGATAAAGTATTTGGCTCATTTTGAATTTAAAATATATTGCTCTGATTTTTCCTTAAAAAAATTTTTTTATTAAAGAAGTGACGATAGAAAAATTTCAACTACAAAATTCACACTGTCATGTATTTACTCGAGCAATGTACTTCTTTTTCATTTTTTCCCGAATTTACTTTTGAAAACTTTTTATCTTTAATTTTATTCAAATATATCATAGGCATTGCAAAATATCGTAACTTATGTTAGTATATAATCATGAATATCTCATTCGCTTTAACTTTCACATGTGAATACATTTGGAAAGAAAATGGTCTAGTTTTGAGTTTTTTTTTGCATTTCTTTTATGCTTTTTTTTGCATGTCTTGTGCCTCTAACTGTTTTAGCCTTTTCCTGTCATGTTCCTTATTTTCTCGAAAGCATATACCTTCTCTCTGTTTCTCTCTCGCACTTTATTTCTCCCTCTCACTGTCTCTCTCTCTTTCTCTCTCAGTCTCTCTCTTTCTCACTCTCAATCTCTCTGTCTCTCTTTCTCTCCGTTTCTCTCTCTCTCTCTTTCTCTCTGTCTTTCTCTGTCCTTCCCCCTCTCTCTCTCCATCTCTCACTCTCCATCCAGCCACATGTGCGCGTTCCCAAGGCACACATTAATCTCGTCATCTTTCTCTTCGATGATTGATAGCGATCTTATGAATAGTCGGTCTGGCTCTTCTCGAGCTGCAACCAGTGGATCGCATCAGAAAATAGATATTTAAAAAAATAAATATATGACGAGAGATACCATATGGGGTAGGAGAGCGGAGAGAGAGAGACAGGGGCGAGAGTATGTTAGAGAGAGGGAGACTCTGAGAGTGGGTGAAAGAGAAAGAAAGCGAGAGAGAGAGAGAAGGATAGAAAACAAGACGGTAAATTTAGCAGGGGTGTTAGATGAATATGCGCTGTTCAAAAGGGCCTGACGAGAAATAGCCGTGCGCTATTTCAGCCAATTTTAAAGCCAAAAGAGACGAAGCGGATATGAGATTGGATGTAAACAAGAAGAGAGAGACAGATATAATAAAGAGAGATAGAGATAGAGAGAGAGATAGAGATAAAGAGATAGATATAGTACTGTAAAGAGAGAGAGAGAAAGAGAGAGAGAAGGATAGAAAGATATAGTGCTATAAAGAGACAGACAGAGGATCAGAGGAGATAATTGTGAAAGAAAATTCAATTTTCAACGCCTTGTTCCCCAACGTATCTTCTATTTTTGTTGTGAAAACAAATGAAAAACTTGATTAAGAAAATGATGACGTAATTAAACTTCTTTTATGCTTCTCATGTCTGTGAACAGATGAATTTTTGCTTTTAGCTTTGGTTTAAAAAATTAAATAAAATAACAATATATATCGTAAAGGGATGTTCCTCTTACATATCTTGTTTCCTTTTAGAGATTTCCTCTGAACATTGCCAGAGTTTTCGAGAAGCTTCTTCTCTGCCTCATACATATTTGGACGGAGAGAATCTAGCCCCTGTTGCTCATAATGTTATTGGCCCGGCTGGTTTCTTTCTTTCCTTCTCTATCTCTCTCTCTCTCTCTTCTTCTCTCTCTTTCTCTATCTCTCTTTCTCTCTCTCTCTCTCTCTCTCTTCTCTCCTCTCTCTCCCTTTTTCTTTATCCCGCTCTCAC
>CALZFC010000268.1:3037500-3040000 GCA_945643635.1 Allodiplogaster sudhausi
GATTAAAAAGTATGTAGAATGGATAAGGAGGAACTTGCAGCTGCACAAGATTATGAGAGAAAAGAGAGAGAGAGAGAGAGAGAGATGAGAGATAGATGAGAGAGAGATCAGAGAGGGAACAAGATTTTCTTCTCCACTGACTTCAATGACGATGATGAGAAAGGTGGTGTTTGAGCAGAAGGGAGAAGTTCCCTTGTCACGTCCAGCTCGAAAAAAGGACTGTTAGAGAAGGGAGGAGGGAGCAGAGGGAGAAAGTTAAAGAGGAAGAGCTCACTGCGTCTTGCAAACGGTTAAACTCACCCAAAATGGACAGAGAGAGAGAGAGAGAGAAGGAGAGAAAGAAAGAGAGAGAGAGAGAGAGAAATGGAGAGATAGAGAGACAGAAAAGTGCAAATGAAAGAGTGGCCACATGGTTTAGAAGTTTGCTATGCACATAGATTAAATAGCATTTTTTAAAAAGAAATATTTGCCAGAATGGACCATGCAATTCTAGAATTCATTTCAATACTCAATCTCTGAACTATTATTCCTTTTCAACCGAAGCGTAACAATCTCTAAACAAAAAGTTCACTTTGGTGCTTTTCAATCAAAATTTGCAAATTAAATCAGTGTCTTTTCACATCGTTTGTTCGCGCTTGTGCTTGTAATTAATTAATTATGTTGTAAAAGTATGTTGTAAACACTTAGTCAAAAATTATTATATGAAATAAAAAAAAGAATATATTATGTTAAAATCAAATTTAAAACTTTAGGCAAAAATTATTATATGAAATTTTAAAAAAGAGAATATATTACTTTAAAATAATTAATTTCGTTTCTTGTGTGCAGCTCGAACCCGAGAGACACGTCATGGACTACATCTCGAGCTTCGACATACGCCTCAGCAAAGAGGTATTATTTTGGACTTTGGATATTTTTTTCTCCAATTTTTTAAAATATTTGTTTGAATTAGGAACTACTCCTCTGATTAAAAAAAAATTATAAGCCAATAATCCCTCTAATAAATATAATCTAGCACAAATATTATCTGCTGAATTCTTCATTAGGGTAGTGCATAACAAAAAAAAACCTGAAAGAAAAAAATTATTACACTTTCATTCTCGCCTGGCTATTTCGAAACGAAACCATGGCTTCGTGATCAAAATATCATGGGCCAATGAGAGTGCGAAGCGTGGTGGCAATTTGAAATCGTGAAATTACAAATAATAATTTTTCAGCGGCCATCCTCCTTTAAAGGTTTACTACGCTGGCGAGACGGTCGAAGGCAGTGTTCTGCTCGAGAATACGGAGAACATTAAAATTAAAGGTGAGAGAATACAATTTTGGCTCCCTATAATACAATTTTTTGCCTGCTAATCAGGAGATGGTTGACTCTTTGCTTTATTTAATATATTTTCAGGCATTCGAGTTCTTCTGCGCGGAAAAGTTCACGCAGCCCTCAAGGTATATACATAAATATGCTTTAGTTGAGCAAAAAAAAAGAAAAAAAAGGTTTTGCCGCTATATGCAAGTATATGAAGCAATACTTTGGACGAAAAGTCAATGTTGATCCTTGTTGTAGATTAAAATAAAGACAGTTTACTGAGAAAAAAAAGTTTTCGTCATCGGTTTTAACCATTAAGATTCCCACGTCATTTCTCTCAGGTGGTCAAGTCGGGCGAGCGGCGTACAGTCAAAGATGACCAATATGTACTCGACGAAAAAGCTGTCATATGGGGGCTTGGTAAGTGAATAAGCAAGAGTGAGTGATATGAGATAGAAGAAGGAAGAGAGATTTAGAGAGAGAAAGAAAGAGAGAGAGAGAGAAGGAGAGAGAGGGAGAGAGAGAGAGAGGGAGAGAGGGAGAGAGGGAGAGATAGAGAGAGAGAGAGGGAGAGAGAGAGACCTATCATCTCTAGTTCCTCTCTCTTTCCCTCCTTACTATCACTATCTCTTACTCTTGCTCTCGCTCTTCTATAGCTTACGTATCCAACTTTACTCTCACTATCTCTCTCTCTCTCTGGCCTCTCTTTCTCTGTTCTCGCTTTCTCTTCTCTAACTTCTCTCACTTTTCTCTCTCTTTCTTTCACTCTCTCTCCTCTCTAGACAAGCACTCGGAAGTGGAAACGATTCCGATCCTCCCTCGCGGCGTGCACAATCTGGCCTTCCAGTTCGCGCTCCCTCAAACGGCTCTCCCGTGCTCACTCGAGAGCCGCTACGGCACTATTCGATACTACATTAAGGTTTTTTTTTAAGAATTGCGACCTGGTATGCCCAAAAACCATTGTATTTAAAGAACGGCAACCAGCGATGTCCAAAAACCATGTTATTTATATAATTCCTACCAGGGAAGCCCAAACCCCATTGTATTTAAAGAATTGCTACCAGCGATGTCCAAAACCAGGTACCGGCCCAATATTTGCACTCGGACCATGCGAAATATTAGGAGGACCCAGGCCTGGTTTTAGACATCCTTAGTTGCTACCGTAGCCCATCTTAATTCTACCGTTGACGCAGACAC
>CALZFC010000268.1:3045000-3090000 GCA_945643635.1 Allodiplogaster sudhausi
GAGAGAGCGAGCTCGAATGAGAGCGAGAGAAAGGAAAATAGAGATGAACAGAATCAGCAGAATTCACGTGAGATTTGGAAGGTGACGCCACAAGTTAAAGTTTCCTACTTCTGCATAACGTTATCTGATTATTGATACTTTTGTCGCTTTAAAATTTACTTTCCATATTATTCTTTAACAGCTTGTGCTTGAAATTTAACTCTTCCAAATGCAATTTTTTATTTCCAATACAGCTTGCCAATGTGAATGAATTCGCGCGGTTTACGGCCATATCCAAATTCAAGTAAACTTGTAAATGAAAAATGAAAAAAAAACAGAAAAAAAAATTCCATTTTGGCTCTTGGCCCGAAACTTATACCAATATTAAATTGATGGAAAAGTTTTCATGAATATTACTTGTACATTGTGATCTCGGCAAAATACGGTGTGAGTGGCATCTTTATTGTTTTATCATTATACGCATTTCCATTTAAGCGTTACTTTGTATCTTTTCTGCTGAATATTCCTAATGACTGCACTATTTTACTTCCTTTTTTTGCGTGCATACCTTAAGCGATTCTAATATAAGGTTACTCTAGTTTTCTTGTGATTGATTATCAGCATCGCTTGTTACATATGAGCTTTTATACGGAATACAAATATATTTATTAAAAAAAATTTTTTTTTGGATGTACACAAATACATACTAATGTACATACACAGACAACACGTTTATTTGGCATAACAACGCTGAAATTACTGTGAGTTTACGAAGATAGTTAATCTAAAAGGCTTTTTCAATCAGGAAAATGGAAGTACAAATATAGACAATAGAAAAAGAATGTTTGAATTAGTAATATTAAGGTACGTACATATCTATCGCATAGATCTTTGTGCAGAGGCATTCACTTTCAAGCTCTCTACCACAGCCGGTGCGGAGGTGCCTCTTATCTGAAGTAGCACACACGAGTTTAAAAACCCGCAAGATGTAGGGTGCTGCGTTATAGGTGCTCAGAATTGAAGGATATGTTTAGTGCCCATGACGATTCTCTTGGTGGATTCGAGAATATAATGATCGATCCAATAGTCACTACCTCTGAGGCGCCAAGTATTTTTTTATATATTTGGAATTGTACAGAAACGATTACATCCAGCTAACACATTCAGTTCTACTTTATTGCTAGTTCGATTTAGACAGTTTGCATAATCCTTGTTTCACGTATATGACGTAAACTTTAACGTAACATCTTTAGAAAACATCTTCAATGCTCCTCATATAAAAAAAAAACGATTTCGTCTCAAAACCCGCATTTATTTGAGGAGTACCAATATTCGGAATATGAATTTCGTACGCTTTCGTACATTTATAAAATCACTGCTATATTTTATGTCGATTGTGCTTAACCAAAGCAGCAAAAAACGTGCAACTTCACGAATGTCTTAACTTTCAACATACTGTCAATAAAAATGCTGGTAGCTTCCTAAAAAAAAAGTCAATAAAATATCATTTCAAAAAAGGCAATATGTAGCAACTCTCAGTGGTAAATGCCAGCTTATAGTATGCCTGATAAAATTCATCCCACTGCAGTTGTCTCGTTTGGATGGAAGATGTTGGCGTGCATTACGGAGAGAATGCTACGGCAGAAGCTGGGACGCGCGGGGGCGGCGGGGTCAGCGAAGAGAGACATCTTCACGGGATGCATTGCTAGGAGGGAGGGGTTGTACAGGTCTGCCCACTGGTCACGGTTTATCCAGAGGTAGAGCACATTCGGGTGCCTGAAGAGAGAGAGAGAGAGAGAGAGAGAGAGAGAGGGAGAGTGAGAGAGTGAGAGAAAGAGAGAAAGAGAGGGAGATAAAGACTGGGAGAGAGAAAGAGAGAGAGAGAAAGATAAAAAGAAGGAGAAAGACGAGAGAGAGAGAGAGAGAGAGAGAGAGAAGGAGAGAAGGAGAGAGAGAGGGAGAGAGAGAAAGAAAGAGAGTCAGAAAGATAGAAAGAAGGAGAGAGGGAGAGAGAGAGAGTGAGAAAGATTGAGGAGAAAGAATTGAAGAAAGATGTAAACTGACTCTTCACGCGGCCACGTGTACATAAACTTGTGAAAGACAATCTCCAGAAAGAGGTTGGCTTCGTAGAAGACCTAAAAGGAGTTTTAAAAGTCTGAACAAAGGTTAGGCTAATGGGCATGTCCGAAAAAAATCCAAAAATTTCTTTTTATAATCACTAATCATTAACTTTTACACATCTTTTAAGATTAGTTGTAAATAACGTATTTTTCCGAATATTTTGTGGTCAGTTGGTGACACTATTTTTTCTCTATTATTAGCAGAGATGTCAACGGCCCGGCCCGGCCCGGCCTGATGGGCCGGCGGGCCCAACATTCCGTGGGCCCGGGCCGGGCCGGGCCGGGCCTGCGGAAACCCTGGCCGGCCCGTAGGCCCGTATGGGCCCGATTGTTCGAAAAATTGGAGAATGCTCAACTGATTTCGAAATTCTCATTGAATGGTATATATAATTAACCCATTTTACCCTTCTAATCTCATCACCATGGCTGATAACTACTCGAAAAAATTTAGATTTCGGTGTTTCGAAAATTAGATACCGCACAATTTTGAAAATCGGGCCCGGTCCAAAATTCTGTCCCGGAAAAGTACGGGCCGGGCCCGGCCGACGTTTGTTTGTACCTGATGGGCCAGGCTGGCCCAAAAATGTTAGGCCCGTTGACATCTCTGGTTATTAGTATTTATACACATTAAGAAAATGATAAATAAATATGTATGTATGTATGTATGTAGATATGTAGCATCTTGGCCAACATTTGTGAGCGCGGCAAAGTAGGTGAGATTCGTGGCGGGCATGTAGTGCCAGTCGGAGATCATGGTGCCATCCTCGATGACGAGTTGCTCTGACGCGTTGCGGACACGACGACCAGCCAGGTCCTTGTAGTCGAAGGTATTTAGCTGGAGTAAGAGAGATTAAGAGAGGATGTCAGTGAGACTCGAGCATTGCCCTATTATGACCTGCCCTAGGATTTTTTTTTCGAATTTCTTTACCAAAATTGATTATAGTATACAATTCGACGTGGTGAACACAATAGGCTGTATTTCAAAGTTGAAAAAAATTTTCCGCGCGAGACCCAGTACCGTAATCTTATAAATTCGATTGGTCATAAGTCGCTTCAAACTTATAATTAGACAACCATCGAGCTATCATTGGATAGCTGATTGAATGGGCTTTAATTTTGATTTTGGAAGATATTTTCGAAAAATTTGAATTTAGCCCTAAAACACGGCCCTAAACATTTTCGAAGGCGGTTTTTACCGAAAATAAGTATGTTATGTTCATTTCGCTACAACCGCTCCTGGATAGGCTTAAAGTACGTGAAATGTGCTACAACATATATCTCTTTCAATAGAATTGAAGGTCTCGCTCTTAGGTTCCCAAACGCTTGAACATGATCCTGTGGGGCATTCTTCGATCCCTAACTGCGCTCAATGTCAATATTACAAAATCGTAAGTTTATCATCTAAGAGGTCTCACGGAGATCTTTAATGTTACATACATTATTTTATTGAAACGTTTCAATTTATATGGGAAATTTCGTTATGTACAATTAGAAGGCTTAAAAAACTACTTTAAAAACATTTTCGGCTGTCAAAACATACATCATAAGAAAGAGGATGAAATTTGGTGCAAGATGAACCCCTTTCAATGGAATTCCATGCATACGATCTTTTGTTATAAATCATAAAAGTAGTGCCAGTAGCCTCGCTGTCATTTCGCACAAGAATTCACATTTTAGGTTATTCGAAATAGAATAATCCAATCCCTTTTTCTACAGTTTTTCCATAAGGCCTGGTTATTTTACTCTTATGGCTTATAACAAAAGATCGTATGCATGGAATTCCATTGAAAGGGGTTCATCTTGCACCAAATTTCATCCTCTTTCTTATGATGTATGTTTCGATAGACGAAAATGTTTTTAAAGCAGTTTCTTCGGCCTTCTAATTGTACATAACGAAATTTCCCATATAAATTGAAAATTTTCAATAAAATAATGTATGTAACATTTGAAGATCTCCGTGAGAGCTCTTAGATGATATATTTACGATTTTGTAATATTGACATTGAGCGCAGTTATGGATCGATGAAAGCGCTTGCACGGTGTTACAGTTCACACATTATCATGTTTAAGCGTTTGGGAACCTAAGAGCGAGACCTTCAATTCTTTTGAAAGAGATATATGTTGTAGCAAATTTCACATACTTTAAGCCTATCCAGGAACGGTTGTAGCGAAATGAACATAAAATACTTAATTTCGGTAAAAACCACCTTCGAAAATGTTTAGGGCCGTGTTTTAGGGACAAATTCAAATTTTTCGAAAATATGTTCCAAGATCGAAATTAAAGCCCGTTCAATAAGCTATCCAATGATAGCTCGATGGTTGTCTAATAATAAGTTTGAAGCGACTTATGACCAATCGAATTTATAAGATTACGGTACTGGGTCTCGCGCGGAAAATTTTTTTCACCTTTGAAATACAGCCTATTGTGTTCACCACGTCGAGTTGTATACTATAATCAATTTTGGCTAAGAAATTCGAAAAAAAATTAATACGGCAGGCCTTGATCGAAAGATACTGACAGGCTCTCTTAAGGAGAGTGAGAGCGGGAGAGATGGATACGAAAATTGAAAAAAAAACGGAGAGGAGAGGGAGAGAAAAACCGAAATGGAAAGAGTTCAAATGAGAACACAGAGAAAAAAGAGAAGGAAAGAAAGAGAAAGAGGGCGAGTTCAAATCTAGAAACTTACGGCCTCTTCATATTGCCGCCAAGCCGTGCAGACCTCTTGATCTCCTGCGTACTTGCCCTCAATCAATTCGACCGCCTTCTTCGCAGATTCAAGTCCAACCGTATAGTTCCACCTGGATAACAAGTGTAAGCGGAATACGGTAAGAATTAACACACTGTTAAATACGAGTTACTCTTAAAGCAGCACGAAACTCAAACGTTATCTATTTGAATTTTCCTGACAATTGTAGTCGCGCATCTCTAAATCACTTGTGCCCTCTTGCTCCTGTGTCAAGCAAAAGCACAAAAATTTAAAATTCAGTTTTTTTTACTCCTTTAACGATAAGGATAACAAATTTCAAACATGCGACCAGTATTAAAGCCATATATGTACTTTTTTTAAAACTTTATTCATATATGTACTATATCAATAGATCTATAATTTGACATTATTTTGTAACTGTGAAGCAGGTTAACTATCAAATAAGTATATGAAAAATTTAAGTGAAGAAACTATTGCGGAAATTAAATTTAGATAAATATTTAAAGTCGTTCATACCATCCTCCAGACAAGAATGCACGGTCATCGCCGTGGTGGACGATGCGGAGATCGAGTGGATGCCACAAGTTGAAGACGGTGTCATCGGCAACGAGGAAGTAGCCTGTGCGAGAAGTGAAATGTCAAGTTAGACAGAACAATGAGAGAAAAAAGAAAGAATGTTAAGATAGAGCTAAACAATGATCAGAAGAGAATGCTACTCTGATTGTGAGCAGATCAATGATCAAACGACACACAAATGTTGCATATGCTAGGCAGAAGACTGTTCAAGCTGCCGTGGTCACGGATTGTGAAAATTCCGATCCCCATATGTATACATATGTATGGCGACCTCTTGGACAACATGAAAGTTCGCTAGAGCGGGACAATATTGGCTGATGATGAGAACAAATTGTTCGCTAGAGCGGGACAATATTGGCTGAGAAAAAAATTGATCACTAGAGCGGGACAATATTGTCTAGTAGCCCTCCTCACCCTTGACGTTCTGCAGCCGTAGCTCCTTGACTTTGGCGAGGCAGTAGTAGGCGTGGAATCCGCGAGAAATCTCCTCTTCGCTCAGGTAGACATAGTTGACGGGCGATTTTGTCGGAGGATATTCTCCAAAGAAATTCATATCACTCTATCTTCAATTAGAGCATTGCAAAATCATATCGTTATCGTAAACTCTCGTCCAGTGATTGTTGCCTGTCTATTAAAATTTGAAACGGCCGGTGTAGAACAGGTCCAAATATCGTTGATGCATGTTTTTCGTAGAAAACAAAGTAAAGACGTTTTTCATAGAAGGCAAATAACGGCTAAGTAAAAAATTTTTAACTTTGGCAAGGGCGGCGTCTCCAAAACAAAAAAAGATAGTTATCGAGTAGTAATCTCTTTTTCAATTTGAAGTCCATTGCAGTCTCTCTAATAAATCACATGATCTCTCGCACTTGTGTCAGGCAAAAACGCGCGAATTCAAATGCGAGTTTTTAGCTCAGACAAAAAGGCGCGAATTTAAACGCGAGTTTTTAGCTCAGGCAAAAGGCGCGAATTCAAATGCGAGTTTTTAGCTCTGGCAAAATGGGGCGAACTCAAATGCGAGTTTTTGGCTCCTTTGAAAAGGGACGTACTCGCGTCGAGTTCTTTGTCCACTTTGTTCGGATCGTACGCGCCGCAGAAGACGACAGCCGCGAAGAATCCGTCATAGAGACGCTGATGGAAACCGAAGCCGTAGCTCCACGTGTAGCTGTGAAAGAGCACGAGGAAATTGCACGGAAGAGACGATGGAATTGAGAATGAGAGAGAAGGAGGGAAAGAAAGAGAGAGAAAAAGAATGAGAGAGTGAAAGAGATTTAGAGAGACTGAGAAAAGAGAGAGAGGGAGAGAGAGAGAAAGAGAGAGAGAGAGAGAGTGAGAGAGAGCGAAAGTTGTAACCAAGAAGCAAAAGAAGCAACTGGGGAGAAAACCAGGGCAAGCAGTAGAGAAGTTGAAAGAGAGTGCAGAGAAAGAGAGAAAATAAATAAATGATTAAAATGACAGTTACCGTGTCCAGCTTCTCCTGAAAAGCGGGCGTGGCCGCGTGTAGCTCTGCGAGTGCCTCTGGCGCCGGGAAGTCGAGAGTGAAATTGGCGGTCTCCGGCGAATCGTGACACCACTTTTCAAGGTCGCCGAAAGCGGCAATTTTGTCCTCCGCACGTTTGATCGTCTAAAAATATATTAATTACCCTATTTATGACACGATTTGTACGGAATATAATTTCAGAATCCCGACCCAGCGTCTGCCCCTGACTGACTCAGTCCATCTCTATATCTCTCTTTCTTTCTCTCGCTCTCAATTTTAATCTCTCTCTGTGTCTCTCTCTGTCTCTCTTTCTCTCTCTCTCTCTCTCTCTCGCTCCCCTACCGGGCGGCTAAGGTCTTCCGGTAGATCAATCGCGAGCTCAATGTGCATCGGTCGGCAATTGTGTAGCTTTGTCAGATTACTGAAGTTGATCGGGTAGTCTGAACGGCTGTCGCGAAGGGCCGGAAAGGAGTATCTGACCGAGAAAAGTAGAGGTATTATATTTTGGTTATCACGTATTAAAGATAGCCTTATTTAAGCCACCTTCTTGGCCAGATATATTAATGAGACATAATATTTAGTCACAGAAAAAGCTTTGACGAATCCCAACCCGCTCTTCTTAAGATCACGACACAGCAAACTCAAAAAACATGGTCCCAACCCGATCTTCTTGAGATCCTGGATCCACATCCGGACGAGCCTCGCGTCCTCTTCCCCCAGAACTGCCTAGCGGCCATGTCGGCGGCCAGTTCAATGGCGCACGCGTCCACCGAGGGATGCGGACACTCCCAAGAGTCCAGGAAGGAAAGCAGATCGCCCGTCTTCTCGTAGACATCACTGAACAAGTTTATGTAATTAGGTGGGCGACAAAATGGTTTTTTTTAAGTAATAACATTTAAAGTTCTTTTTGTTGTTATGGTTCCTTTTTTCTTTTACTCTCAAATTATGATGCACAATTGGCAGAAAGAAAATTCAGCCGTTACATTTTTATAAACAAATAATGAAACTATTTAATCGACTTGATTCATGACATTCTCTGACATTTCCTGCTTGAAGTCCTTCAAGAAGTCGTGGGCATTTCTAATTTGAATGGCATTCACGGGGACGAAGGAGACGGACTCGCCGATGAGATGAAGCAGCTTCTGCGTGAAGAAACTGCGCCAAATGTCCGTGACGCGGAAGGCGACCTGCGCAAATAGTCAAGGAAAATAGTTTTTTTTTTAAACTGATATTTCTGTCATTTTACTCATTAAGGAAAACCATACACATTTCTGTCGTTTACCTTACAGGAACCATGCACTGAATGTCTCTAAAGTACTACATTATGACCATTTTAAACGCGCGCCCTCAACTATTTGGTCCATCTGCAGGTCAGAGAGCGTAAGAAATAGGAGCGTGGCAAATAGCAACATTAAAAAAAATGTTGACCGAGCTATATTTTTAACTTTGTAACAAATGGATGAAAATAATTTAAACTCTTTAGAAGTGTCTTTCAGACAGATACGAATAGAGATCTACTTTCATAAAACCATACGTTAATTATTCAGTGAACTTCTCCTTTAATCCAGTAAAGTGACAGAACCAGTGAATTTACATATCTGACTTTTTAAACGAATAAATTTTGTCCATATACCGTAGTCGGCAGAAAGAGACCGAAGAAGGCGCGCCGATGAAAGAGAGTGTTCTGCGAATTCCACGGCGAGTACGTGCCTGAGAGTGAATGTAAGCACTCCACTTCCATCACACTCACTTTTCCCACTTACTCTATCTGTATCGTTTTCTTGTTCTTTATCTCTCTCACTATCTTTCTCTCTCTCCCTCTCCATCACACACACTTTTGTTCTCCCGCATACCCTCTCTCCCGTTTTCCTGTTCGCTCTCTCTTTCTCTCCCTCTCTCACTCAATCACACTCTTTTGTTCTCCCGCATACCCTCCCTCCCGTTTTCCTGTTAGGTCTCTCTCTCTCTCTCGCTCTCTCTCTCTCTCTCTAGCTCTCTCTCTTGCTCTCTCACTCACCAGGCGCAAGAGTCACGGGCGGCGCAAACTTGTTGAACCGCTCGTTGAGCCCGTTTGTCGGGTCGGCCTTGAGCAGTCGGTAAATCGCATCGACATCCGGGTCCTGTGTGCTACTCTTACTCAATGCTTTCGTGAACCTTTTCAAGAAAGTATTATTATTATTATTATTATTATTATTATTATTATTATTATTATTATTATTATTATTATTATTATTTAAATATCCATAAGAAAACAATTATGTATGTGTATGTATGTATATATATTACTAGCTAACTTAATCGGAATTTTTTAAAGTCCTTTTAATCTCTCCCACTTTTCTTTTAAAATAGTATTATTAAATCTTTCTTCGTACTAAAATAATGTCTTACTGAATTATCTAAAGAAATAAAGCCAAACAACTCTCTGAGCTAAGTGTGGCCCATCAGAAGAAAGTACCGTAAAAGTGACCTTGTGCACGATTCCCTGCTGAACGGCGGCACTTTGCATTCGCTTGCACACGCGGAACATGCCAACGGCGTGCGAGTGATTGCTTGAAAAAATAAATGAATAAATAAATATAGATCGATAAAACACTTTAGCAAAGAGCATAAAGGTGTTGAAAAGAAGATAAAGAGAACATTCAATCTTTATCTGTGCAAATCTAATTGTCATGAACAAATCAAATTTTCATTTAAGAAAACCTGTAGTACTCCAATGGAAAGCCACGAGGCCACATTTCGGCGGCGCCAAAATGTTTGTACGGATTGAACAGGCGTTGCCTGCAAATAAGAAAAGCTAAGTATTACTCTCTCTCTCGCTTTCTCCTTCTCTCTCTCTCACTCTCTCTCTCTACGGTTCGTTCATCTCCTCGCTCTTGTCTAACAACTTGAAATAAAGCTTTAAAAAAAATCTTTGTGAAGTTCCGAAGTTTCCAGCAGAATCCGCCGCATTCAGCGACTTCTAACGTAAGTTGCGTTTTTTTGGCTCATTAAAAACGAAAAAAAAACCAAGAAGAATCGATGAGGAAACAGATAAAGAAACAGCACGTGCTCGCACTGACTTGAATTCGGAGACACTCCGGTTGTTCGGCCCCATCAAACCCTCTTCATCATCGCCGTCCTGAAAACGGATGCCGCTGACCGTGTCGACGAAGTCGAATTGATCGAGGCCTTTTCCTAAATGTATAAATTGGTAATATTATTTATACCCAATATTAAGACCATTTTCATGCGCTTAATGTAATTTTTTTTTACATTCGTACATATAATCTACAAAATTTTTATTCTACTCTTCCGTAATTCTAGTGTGCCCAATCGTAATTTTAGTTTGCCCTACTGTATTTTAGTGTGCCCTACTGTATTTCTAGTGTGCCCTACCGTATGGCTTGTTGTCGTCGTCCGTGTCGTAGATCCACTCGGCGCCGTTCGCAATCGCGTAGAGATACCCGGCATTCTTGCGCGTGTAGCTGCCCTCAAAGGTAAAAACCGTTAATATTAACTTAAAATCTGCTTTATGGTTTCGGAAAACGGATGTTCTAATTGAAGCACTGGTACTTCTATTTTAAATGGCCCTTCGAATGGCCACTTCTTGCAAGAGAAGAGGTGCTAGACGCTTATTGTTAGTTGGCTAAGCAGTAAACACTCACGACATTCTGCTAGAGATCACTTCTACAAGATTGGGTGTTATTTTTCTTCTTCAATTAATAATTCATCAATAATTTATTTGTTACAGCATTATTAAGCAAGAAAACAAGTCATATTTGAAAAATTACGCATCAATTTGCGGAATTTTTTTCGAAATTCAAGGATATATGTATGTACATATGTAGGTTAAAAACAGCATTCTTGAGCACAAAACAAATTTAGTATTTATCAAAATTTATTAAGTTTACTTTTTAAAAATTTCTCACCAACGGCAGCGCTTTTACGCTGTCGAGTCCAAGCCGTTCCTGGTCGTCGATGGAGAGAAAGTGAACGCCGTCCAGCTTCCAGTCACTTGGCGTCTTCCCGTCGCCAACCACAACCACCGTCCACTCGGGCAGAGAGGCGAGACGCTGAAGGGAAAAAAATGCCAATATTTTTTAGCGAGAAAAATTAAGGATCTGAATGATATTTTTTCTACAACAAATTGAGAAACAGCTAGTATCCAGTACACCTAATATTAATTAAAAAAAATTATATGAACAAAAATTTCTACCTTTACATCCTCTGTCGGATACTGAATTGACGTGACGACAATCCACTTTGTCGTCTTCTTCCCGACTGTACGTATTCGAAGACTCAAAAGCATTTACAGTTCTCATATAACATATTTGCAAATAATAGAAGGCGGGTTTGCGATAACGAAAAAATCACAGGATGTGCAAGCAACAAGTGAGAATATGGCTAACTTGCTACTGTCACTGCTCGATGGAAGGTTGCCTCCGCCATTTTCTGTGGAAATTGCGACCCATTCTAACAAGTTCTGTAAATGCTCTTTTCATTTTGCTTTGAGAATGATCTGTAATCGTTTTAACTGTCAACTCGTAGATAGTGGTGTTCTGCATTAAATATTTTCGGTGATCGCCCTCCTTTAAGAGTCTTCCAAAAAATTTTTTTTTAGCAATTTATTAATTCTTAAGCATGCGGATTTCTCAAGCACATGTTGCATTAGAAAAATTAGGATTAAAAAAGCATTTTTCTTACCAAGTGGCATTGTCGAGAATTTCTCAAACAAGCCCTTTTAGAGCTTCATTTCTCTAGTATTTTCACATTTCATTATATTAAATGCTAAATGAATAATATATGAGCTTGCCTTGTCAGCCAGCATTAGCAGAGTGATCGTGCAGAAAATGAGGACGAGAAAGATGCATGGCGCTGAGCGATTTCGCCGCGACGCACTGGGAAGAAGAGAACCTCGGATCTAAAGGGGTGACATATATGTACATACACTTTGGACTGTACATTCTGGAATTCGCCCCTTTTTACCCTGCCGAGGGGCGACAGAGAGAGAGAGAAGAGAGAAAGAGAGAGAGAGAAAGAGTGAGAGAGAGGGAGAGAGCATGTGTCTTACCATTAGAGAGACGAACAACTCTATTATGCAAAATTTTCAAAAAAAATTGTATTTGTTACTATTACGCTGTCATTCTGGCAAGCCTTCTCATAATTGTTCTAGGATTCAGAGGAATATTAAAATTAATTAATTAATTAATTAAGAAAGAACAAATTACTGAACAAAATCGAAGGAGGGTAAGAGTTATGCCTGTTTCGCAGGCCGCCACGCGAATTCCCAAGTCAGTGTTGTCATTTGGGTTTGCCGTCCCTCCGTGGACGGAACGCGGAAACTGGAGCAAATGGCAAGTGAATTCAGCAATGGGGGCAAGAATAATGGCACTCGTGAATGAACTTTTCTGCCCCGATCAAACTGCACGCGAAGGCAGACGGAGATGGCTATCGAACAATTGAGAAAAAAGTGAACGAGAGAGAAAGAGAGGAAAGGGAGATTGAGCGAGAGAGAGAGAGAGAGAAGAATAGAGAGAAGAACAGAGGATTGGAGGGAATGAGAGAGGGACAGGATGAGAAGGAGAGAGAGAGAGAGAGAGAGAGAGACAGAGAGAGAGGAGGAGGAGAGAGAAGAAGAGAGAGGATTGGAGGGAATGAGAGAGGGACAGGATGAGAAGGAAAGAGAGAGAGAGAGAGAGAAAAGAGTCAGAGAAAGACAGCGACAGACATCCATTATAAATGAACACGTAACAGGTTGCATTCATTGCAGCACTAGGTTCCTCACGTAATTTCCGCGCTTGGATACGCGATTTCCCGCAAGCGGCAGCGTACGTGCGGATCTTAAGAAAAGTTTAAGAAGCTGACGACGCGCTTCTCTCTCTTCTTCGTTGTCTTTCCATTCCTTACTCAATTTCAACAAAGCCGTATTGGACCGCATATATTAATTCTTTATAAGGTCCAACATGTAGCGAACTAAATTACAAATCATGCAAGTTTAGCGTGTTTAAATTTCATTTTACAGGATATCAATGCCAACAGGCAAGATAGCTGGGCCAGCACACATTGAGTCATCGAAATATGTTTTTTTAATTGACAATATCAACGGTTGCAACAAAATTGTGTTACTCTCTCTCGCTCCCTCCAGTTCTTATCCTTTACTCGAGGAACCAAGTACATATCAATTTGTAGAAAGTGACACTGCGAATTTGAACGGAAGACTCTTAACATTACCATGAGCTATCTCCTGTCCCCTGACTCTTTCTCTCACTCTCTATCAGTCTCTCCCTCTCTCGATTCCTTTTCTCTCTCACTCGCTCACTCTCTCTCTCTCTCTCTCTCTCGTTCTCTCGCTCTCTATCCCTCGTCACCTCTCTGCCAGGTCCTTGTGCTCACTCACGACTACGGCTGGCGCTACGGCATATAGAGGCAAAAAGAGTTTCTTCCAAGAATAATAGTTAAGTTCCAAGAATTTAAAATAGTTACGGCGTCTTTTTTGTGTGTCAGGACGTGGTGAATAAGATGCTATATACCACTTCAACCAATATCGCGAATGAAGCAAGATAGCTAGGTTATATATGTATATTGTTTATCTGGCTTGCGTTAAGTGGAGTTAAAGAAGAACCTCGGAGGAAATTAGAGAGATGTGTCGCAATCAGATTGGTAAGAGGCCGCAACGAGGTGGCCAAGAGGTGCTTAAGGCACCTTAGAAATGAGAGAAAAAGAACCAAACAAAACAAAGCAGGATTATAAAAAAATAAGAGGAAATATATAGACAGCCAGTATTAACTACGTCGAGAGAGCACAACGTTCTTAATTAAGTTACGAGCACTCGGCAAGGAAAGTGTAAACAAAACATCGGGGAGAGTATTCCACACATCAACTATAATATTAGAGAAGAAATTCATATATATATGCGGCTTCTAAATTTGAACTTGCACAATTTAAAGCGATGGCCGCGGGTGAAATTCGAGGATGGAAAATGAAATATATCGTTGGCTTTGATGCCATATAACCCTTTTACAATCTTAAGGGCTACAAAGAGATCATTGATCTCCCGGCGGACTGATAGAGGCTCTAAGTGAACATGTTCTAAGCGTTCGGGGTACGACAGAGAGAGCCCACATCTGGCAAATGCTAATCTAGTAAAACGTCTTTGAACGTTCTCAATCTGTCTGATAAGACACACTTGATGAGGGGACCAGATCTCCGTACAGAACTCTAGAAGTGGGCGAACATATATGACAAAAAGACGAATTAGAAAGCTTAGATTGCGTGACCGAAAATTTCTCAAAATATGAAAGGGTTAAAGGGGATTTTCCGTGCAGGCCGCACTTTGAGTACGCGGTTCAAGCATACATATGGAAACTTTCCCCTAGGCCAATTCGGCAGGTAGATAACGTATTACAAGTTCGAAAAGACTGTGCTTTCACGAGGCATAGGTAATTAGACGTAATCTTTCTTTGTTTTCTGACTACATGCGTAAACCTCTCGTCATCAGGCCAGAAAAACAGTTTTTGCCGAAAAAGTCATTGAAAAACTACTCGTATGAAAAGGTTATGTAGAACATTTTATGCACTTCTACACTACAAACCCAATGGTATGTTTTGTTTCTGAAAAGAGCGAGAATAACACATTTTATGGCCCTGTTTTGAATTGCCTGACACTACTCATCGAGGTGTTCACTGCCACATTCCAATAATAATAGTGCTCATTCCGACCTTTTAATAGAACTTTTATGAAAAACTAATCTAGACCTTTTTAAGCGCCTTTAGATTGAGAATATAACAGTACTTTCAAAATTTAGTTTTGTTAGGTTTTACCAACTTTACGGTCCACCGAACATTTTCGATAAATCGAGGCATGCTATACTTCAAAATAATTTTTGAAAAAATGTTTCTTTGGAAGCTCTCATGATGCTACAAAAGCCCTATTAGGGAAATTAAAATCAAAAAATATTTTTCCACCTCATGGTTGCGTATCTCAGACATGATCCGCACGTACGCTGCCGCTTGCGTAAACGCGTAGCCAAGCGCTGAAATTACATGAGAAAGCTAGCGAATGCAGCCTGCTACATGTTAATTTATATTGGATCTCTGCCGCTGTCTTTCTCTCACTCTTTCTCTCTCACTCTTTTCTCTTTCCCTTTCATCCTGTCCCTCTCTCATTCCCACCAATCCTCTCTCTTCTTCTCTCCCCTCTTCCCTCTCTCTCTCACTTTCCTTTCTTTCCCTCTCTCGTTCACTCTTTTCTTAATTGTTCGATAGCCATCACCGTCTGCCTTCACGTGCAGTTTGATCGGGGCAGAAAAGTTCATTCACGAGTGCCATCGTTCTTGCCCCCATTGCCGAATTCACTTGCCATTTGCTCCAGTTTCCGCGTTCCGTCCACGGAGGGACGGCAAACCCAAATGACAACTCTGACTTGGGAATTTGCTTGGCGGCCTGCGAAACAGTCATAACTCTTACTCCTCTTTCGATTTTGTTTAGTGATTAATTTTTTATTTATTAATTAATTAATTTTAATATTCGCCTGAATCCTAGAAACACTATGAGAAGGCTTACCAGAAGGACAGCGTGATAGTAACAAATACAATTTTTTTTGAAAATTTTGCATAATAGAGTTGTTCGTCTCTCTAATGGTAAGACACATGCTCTCTCCCTCTCTCTCACTCTTTCTCTCTCTCTCTTTCTCTCTTCTCTCTCTCTCTGTCGCCCCTCGGCAGGGTAAAAAGGGGCGAATTCCAGAATGTACAGTCCAAAGTGTATGTACATATATGTCACCCCTTTAGATCCGAGGTTCTCTTCTTCCCAGTGCGTCGCGGCGAAATCGCTCAGCGCCATGCATCTTTCTCGTCCTCATTTTCTGCACGATCACTCTGCTAATGCTGGCTGACAAGGCAAGCTCATATATTATTCATTTAGCATTTAATATAATGAAATGTGAAAATACTAGAGAAATGAAGCTCTAAAAGGGCTTGTTTGAGAAATTCTCGACAATGCCACTTGGTAAGAAAAATGCTTTTTTAATCCTAATTTTTCTAATGCAACATGTGCTTGAGAAATCCGCATGCTTAAGAATTAATAAATTGCTAAAAAAAAATTTTTTGGAAGACTCTTAAAGGAGGGCGATCACCGAAAATATTTAATGCAGAACACCACTATCTACGAGTTGACAGTTAAAACGATTACAGATCATTCTCAAAGCAAAATGAAAAGAGCATTTACAGAACTTGTTAGAATGGGTCGCAATTTCCACAGAAAATGGCGGAGGCAACCTTCCATCGAGCAGTGACAGTAGCAAGTTAGCCATATTCTCACTTGTTGCTTGCACATCCTGTGATTTTTTCGTTATCGCAAACCCGCCTTCTATTATTTGCAAATATGTTATATGAGAACTGTAAATGCTTTTGAGTCTTCGAATACGTACAGTCGGGAAGAAGACGACAAAGTGGATTGTCGTCACGTCAATTCAGTATCCGACAGAGGATGTAAAGGTAGAAATTTTTGTTCATATAATTTTTTTAATTAATATTAGGTGTACTGGATACAAGCTGTTTCTCAATTTCTTGTAGAAAAAATATCATTCAGATCCTTAATTTTTCTCGCTAAAAAATATTGGCATTTTTTTCCCTTCAGCGTCTCGCCTCTCTGCCCGAGTGGACGGTGGTTGTGGTTGGCGACGGGAAGACGCCAAGTGACTGGAAGCTGGACGGCGTTCACTTTCTCTCCATCGACGACCAGGAACGGCTTGGACTCGACAGCGTAAAAGCGCTGCCGTTGGTGAGAAATTTTTAAAAAGTAAACTTAATAAATTTTGATAAATACTAAATTTGTTTTGTGCTCAAGAATGCTGTTTTTAACCTACATATGTACATACATATATCCTTGAATTTCGAAAAAAATTCCGCAAATTGATGCGTAATTTTTCAAATATGACTTGTTTTCTTGCTTAATAATGCTGTAACAAATAAATTATTGATGAATTATTAATTGAAGAAGAAAAATAACACCCAATCTTGTAGAAGTGATCTCTAGCAGAATGTCGTGAGTGTTTACTGCTTAGCCAACTAACAATAAGCGTCTAGCACCTCTTCTCTTGCAAGAAGTGGCCATTCGAAGGGCCATTTAAAATAGAAGTACCAGTGCTTCAATTAGAACATCCGTTTTCCGAAACCATAAAGCAGATTTTAAGTTAATATTAACGGTTTTTACCTTTGAGGGCAGCTACACGCGCAAGAATGCCGGGTATCTCTACGCGATTGCGAACGGCGCCGAGTGGATCTACGACACGGACGACGACAACAAGCCATACGGTAGGGCACACTAGAAATACAGTAGGGCACACTAAAATACAGTAGGGCAAACTAAAATTACGATTGGGCACACTAGAATTACGGAAGGGTAGAATAAAAATTTTGTAGATTATATGTACGAATGTAAAAAAAATTACATTAAGCGCATGAAAATGGTCTTAATATTGGGTATAAATAATATTACCAATTTATACATTTAGGAAAAGGCCTCGATCAATTCGACTTCGTCGACACGGTCAGCGGCATCCGTTTTCAGGACGGCGATGATGAAGAGGGTTTGATCCGCACGTACGCTGCCGCTTGCGTAAACGCGTAGCCAAGCGCTGAAATTACATGAGAAAGCTAGCGAATGCAGCCTGCTACATGTTAATTTATATTGGATCTCTGCCGCTGTCTTTCTCTCACTCTTTCTCTCTCACTCTTTTCTCTTTCCCTCTCATCCTGTCCCTCTCTCATTCCCACCAATCCTCTCTCTTCTTCTCTCCCCTCTTCCCTCTCTCTCTCACTTTCCTTTCTTTCCCTCTCTCGTTCACTCTTTTCTTAATTGTTCGATAGCCATCACCGTCTGCCTTCACGTGCAGTTTGATCGGGGCAGAAAAGTTCATTCACGAGTGCCATCGTTCTTGCCCCCATTGCCGAATTCACTTGCCATTTGCTCCAGTTTCCGCGTTCCGTCCACGGAGGGACGGCAAACCCAAATGACAACTCTGACTTGGGAATTCGCTTGGCGGCCTGCGAAACAGGCATAACTCTTACTCCTCTTTCGATTTTGTTTAGTGATTAATTTTTTATTTATTAATTAATTAATTTTAATATTCGCCTGAATCCTAGAAACACTATGAGAAGGCTTACCAGAAGGACAGCGTGATAGTAAAAATATAAAAAAAATCTTGATAATTTTGCATAATAGAGTTGTTCATCTCTCAAAAACTCGTGCTCTCTCTCTCTCTCTCTCTCTCTCTCGCCCCTCGGCTAGGCAAAAAGGGGCGAATTCCAGAATGTACAGTCCAAAGTGTATGTAGATATGTATGTATCTTTTACCCCATTAGATCATAATCTCTCTTCTTCCCAGTGCGTCGCGACGAAATCGCTCAGCTCCATGCATCTTTCTCGTTCTCATTTTCTGCACGATCACCCTGTTAATGCTGGCTGACAAGGCAAGCGCATATACTGTTCATCTAGCTTTTAATATAATGAATGAAATGTGAAAATACTAGAGAAACGAAACTTTAAAAGAGATTGTCTGAGAAATTCTCGATGATGCCACTCGGTAAGAAAAATGCTCTTTTAATCCTAATTTCTCTAATTGAGAAAGCGGCATTCTTTAGAAATAATAAATTGTGAATCTTTCTTGTCTTCACTTTATGCACTATCACTTTGTTAAAGGAGGAATAAATAATGTCCTGTTCTTTCTTCTTATTTGGTCACGTTGAGCTGGAAACTTCGATAGCAAGTGTCCGGAAGTAACAAAACGTTTAAGAAATGCATTAATGAAATTAGAAACAAAAATACTTCTGTCTCACACTACTCTCTACCAGTTTACAGTTATAATGATTACAAATAATTCTCAAACCAAAATGAAATGAACATTAAAGAACATGTTAGAATGGGCCGCAATTTCCGCAGGAAATGGCCGAGGCAACCTTCCATCGTGCAGTGACAGCAGCAAGTTAGCCATATTCTCACTTGTTGCTTGCACATCTTGTAATCTTATCATTATCGCAAACCCGCTGTCTATAGGGTGTAAGAAGGTTACAAGAGAACTGTAAATGTTTTGAGTCTTCGAATACGAACAGTCGGGAAGAAAACTACAAAGTGGATTGTCGTCACGTCAATTCAGTATCCGACAGAGGATGTAAAGGTAGAAATTTTTGTTCATATAATTTTTTTAAAATTAATATTAGGTGTACTGGATACAAGCTGTTTCTCAATTTCTTGTAGAAAAAATATCATTCAGATCCTTAATTTTTCTCGCTAAAAAATATTGGCATTTTTTCCCTTCAGCGTCTCGCCTCTCTGCCCGAGTGGACGGTGGTTGTGGTTGGCGACGGGAAGACGCCGAGTGACTGGAAGCTGGACGGCGTTCACTTTCTCTCCATCGACGACCAGGAACGGCTTGGACTCGACAGCGTCAACGCGCTGCCGTTGGTGAGAAATTAAAAAAGAAGTAAACTTAATAAATTTTAATAAAATCTAAATTTGTTTGTGTTCAAGAATACTGTTTTAACATACATACATACATATATCTTAGAATTTCGAAAAATTTCCGCAAATTAAAGCGTAATTTTAATGCGACGATACTTGGAAAGGCAATTTCAGTCCCCTCCAATAGACAAGGCGTAACCGACTGCACCAATTTGACCTGTTTTCTAGCTTACTAGTACTGTTAAAATAAACTGTTGATGAATGATTAATTGAAGAAAAAATAGCACCAAATCTTGTAGAAGTGATCTCAGAATTTCGTGAGTCTTTAGCCAACGAAGTGCCTAGCATCTCTTCTCTTACAAAAAGAGACCATTCGAAGGGCTATTTAAAATAGAATTACAAGTGCTTCAATTAGAAGAAATACGGAACATCCGTTTTCCGAATCCATAAAGCAGATTTTAAGTTAATATTAACGGTTTTATGTACTTTTGAGGGTAGTTACACGCGCAAGAATGCCGGGTATCTCTACGCGATTGCGAACGGCGCCGAGTGGATCTACGACACGGACGACGACAACAAGCCATACGGTAGGGCACACTAAAATATGTTAGGGTACACTAAAAATAGGGTAATCAGACCAAAATACGGTAGGGCACGCTAAACACACTAAAAATACGTAGGGTAGAATAAAAATCGGTTGATGTCGCGTCATTATATGTATGTAGTAATGTAAGAAAATTCAATTAAACTTTCATGAAAATAATGCTAATATTAGGTGGTAACAATATTTCTAATTTCTGTGTACAGGAAAAGGCCTCGATCAATTCGACTTCGTCGACACGGTCAGCGGCGTCCGTTTTCAGGACGTTGACACTGAAGAGGGCTTGCTGGGGCCAAACAACCGGAGTGTCTCCGAATTCAAGTCAAAGCGAGCTTTGTGCTTTTCTATATTTTTATTCTTTTCTTCTCTATCGTGTTCTCTTTTAAATGAGCCCAAAAACGTCAACCTTGTTGAATATTTGCATCGCTCCTTATGCTTTATTTCATCGCAAGTTGTTAGGCTAGAGCGCAAGAGATGAAGGAACCCTAGAGAGAATGATGCAATATTTCGCCTTTCTTACTTACAGGCACCGCCTATTCAATCCGTACAGACATTTTGGCGCCGCCGAAATGTGGCCTCGTGGCTTTCCGTTGGAGTACTACAGGTTGTTTTTTTAAATGAAAATTTTAATTTATTTCTTTTCATGATATTTAGATTTACATTAAATGTTCTCGTTGTGTTGTCAACATCTTTATGCTCTTTGCTAAAGTGTTTGATCGATTTATATTTATTTATTTATTTCTATTTAAAGTAATCACTCGCACGCCGTTGGCATGTTCCGCGTCTGCAAGCGAATGCAAAGTGCCGCCGTGCAGCAGGGAATCGTGCACAAGGTGTGAGAGATAAAAAAAACACTTCAAAAAATTTCTGATTAAATTCGTTATTAATACATATGTACATACACACAATAGTTTTATTATGTTTCTTCTAATAATAATAATAAATTTTTGAAAAGGTTCACGAAAACATTGGGCAAGAGTTGCGCAGGACCCGGATGTCGATGCGATCTACCGACTGCTCAAGGCCGACCCGACCAACGGGCTCAACGAACGCTTCAACAAGTTTGCGCCGCCCGTGACACTTGCGCCTGGTTTGTGAGAGAGCTAGAGAGAGAGAGAGAAAGAGAGAGAGAGAGAGAGAGAGAGAGAGAGAGAAGGAGAGCGAGCAAACTGGAAAACGGGAGGGAGGGTATGCGGGAGAACAAAAGAGTGTGATGGAGTGAGAGAGAGAGAGAACAATAAAACGATGCAGAGAGAGGATAAGTGGAGAAAGCGAGTGTGATGGAAATGAATGCCTACATTCTCTCTCAGGCACATACTCGCCGTGGAATTCGCAGAACACTCTCTTTCATCGGCGCGCTTTCTTCGGTCTCTTTCTGCCGACGACGGTATGTGAACAGAAATTTATTCGTTAAAAAGTTATATATGTAAATTGATTGGTTCTGTCACTTTACTGATTAGAGAACCAGTTCACCGATTAATTCACATAGGGTTTTAGGAACGTGGATCTATTCGAATCTGGCTAAAACATGCATACTTCTAGAGAGTTTCAATCATTTACTTTCATCCACTTGTTACAAAGTTAAAAGCACACACAAGAAAAAATACCATTGGATTTCTGAATTCGCAAAACAACTTGGGTAAATTCCATTCAAAATAATAGATGTTCGCAGAAATTCAGTTATTAAGCACTAGTATTTTGGAGTGGTTATAACCGCAATGGATAATACCATTACCTGAGCCCTACCTCAAGTGAGTCAGAAAGTACTCCTTGGCGCAGTTCCATCTTGCGCGTTTTTAACCACGAGCGCCAAGTGACCATATTTATTCCAGCAATCACGGATACAAGTACCCCAGAGAAATCTGCTAGTGAATATTTCCTCATGGTCAGTGCGATATAAAAGTAAGACATTTCTTATACCTAAATAAGATGAATTAGAATGTCTAATGAAATATTTACAAGGTCATAAAAAGGTGCGACTGACATTTTTATAACAATTGTTGTGGAACAGCGAAGTGGGGAAAAAGAGTTGCCAAATACAGCAAGGCAATCGGACTGATTTAAAATGTAAAAAAACAAAAAAGTACAATAACCCAAGCATACTGTAATCCTCTTCAATCAACAGCCGAGCCGGTCTGACTGAGATGCTTGAGAATACAAACCCAGTCATGGCCACGCGCCAACTCCGCACCCCCTCCGCCGACCACGCGGGCAGTTATTTTACGCTTTGCCGACTTTGATTGTTCTTTTGATCCGCTCTAGCGGAGCGGCCAACTCATTCGCCCACTCACTCGTCAACTCATCCGCGTGCTCCTTGGCGTACTCGAAAAGAAAAAAGGAGACAGCCATGCCGAAGTAATGAAGTAACTGTCAGAATTCAATCATTGGCGCCGCCCATATGATCTGGATAATTTCGGCAGCACTCGAATCGCTAGTGCGGCGGGTTGTGTGGTGGTAGTGGCATGGTTGCTGGGTGCGCAGGGTGTGGTTCGGGTCCAGGTGGAAGCAACTTTCAGATATGACTGCGACGGCTTCAACACGGCTCTGCATATCAGGCTATTCAGTTTTTCAACTTTTGCAGCTTTTATTCTCATTTTAATCACGGTTTGAACTGTTTATAGCGAAAACGGCAAATAAAAGCTGCAAAAGCCGATTTACTGGCTAGTTTGTGAGTCGTGTTCGAGGTTCTGGATCGCAGAGAGAGAGAGAGAGAGAGAGAGAGTGAGAGAGAGAGAGGGAGTGAGAGAGAGAGTATGCGAGAGAGAGAGAGAAAGAAGCGAGGCAAAGGGTTGCCAGCACGAGCTCAGAAATACCATTGCGGCAGGTGTAAATCACGCCGAGCGGCATTTTTATGGTATTTGACCAGTGGATATGAAACAATAGTTTAAGGTTGCTCGTTTTTAAAGTATATACTCTCAACGTGTATTGCGATGGTATTTACCATCGACTGGACTAGTGTTCACAATTTTATTTTTTCTTGTGTGCACGCAAAATATACCTCGGCCACCATTTTTTTTTAAAATATAGCTGTTTGCCATGCTCCTATTTCTTACGCTCTCTAACCTGCAGATGGATACAAGAGTTGAAGGCGCGCGTTTAAAATGGCCATAATGTACTACTGTTGAGGCATTCAGTGCATGGTTCCTGTCAGGTAAACGACAGAAATGTGCGTATCGTTTTCCTTAATGAGTAAAGTGACAGAAATATCAATTAAAAAACTATCTTCCTTGACTATTTGCGCAGGTCGCCTTCCGCGTCACGGACATTTGGCGCAGTTTCTTCAGGCAGAAGCTGCTTCATCTCATCGGCGAGTCCGTCTCCTTCGTCCCCGTGAATTCCATTCAAATTTGAAATGCGCACGACTTCTTGAAGGACTTCAAGCAGGAAATGTCAGAGAATGCCGCGAACGAAGCCGATTAAATAGTTTCATTAATTGTTTATAAAAGTGTAACGGCTAAATTTTCTTTCAGCAAATTGTGCATCATAATTTGAGAGTAAAATAAAAAAGGGAATCATAACAGCAAAATGAACTTTAAATGTTATAATAAAAAAACCATTTTGTCGCCCACCGAATTACGTATACTTGTTCAGTGATGTCTACGAGAAGACGGGCGATCTGCTTTCCTTCCTGGACTCTTGGGAGTGTCCGCATCCCTCGGTGGACGCGTGCGCCATTGAACTGGCCGCCGACATGGCCGCTAGGCAGTTCTGGGGGGAAGAGGACGCGAGGCTCGTCCGGATGTGGATCCAGGATCTCAAGAAGATCGGGTTGGGACCATGTTTTTTGAGTTTGCTGTGTCGTGATCTTAAGAAGAGCGGGTTGGGATTCGTCAAAGCTTTTTCTGTGACTAAATATTATGTCTCATTAATATATCTGGCCAAGAAGGTGGCTTAAATAAGGCTATCTTTAATACGTGATAACCAAAATATAATACCTCTACTTTTCTCGGTCAGATACTCCTTTCCGGCCCTTCGCGACAGCCGTTCAGACTACCCGATCAACTTCAGTAATCTGACAAAGCTACACAATTGCCGACCGATGCACATTGAGCTCGCGATTGATCTACCGGAAGACCTTAGCCGCCCGGTAGGGGAGCGAGAGAGAGAGAGAGAGAGAGAAAGAGAGACAGAGAGAGACACAGAGAGAGATTAAAATTGAGAGCGAGAGAAAGAAAGAGAGATATAGAGATGGACTGAGTCAGTCAGGGGCAGACGCTGGGTCGGGATTCTGAAATTATATTCCGTACAAATCGTGTCATAAATAGGGTAATTAATATATTTTTAGACGATCAAACGTGCGGAGGACAAAATTGCCGCTTTCGGCGACCTTGAAAAGTGGTGTCACGATTCGCCGGAGACCGCCAATTTCACTCTCGACTTCCCGGCGCCAGAGGCACTCGCAGAGCTACACGCGGCCACGCCCGCTTTTCAGGAGAAGCTGGACACGGTAACTGTCATTTTAATCATTTATTTATTTTCTCTCTTTCTCTGCACTCTCTTTCAACTTCTCTACTGCTTGCCCTGGTTTTCTCCCCAGTTGCTTCTTTTGCTTCTTGGTTACAACTTTCGCTCTCTCTCACTCTCTCTCTCTCTCTCTTTCTCTCTCTCTCCCTCTCTCTCTTTTCTCAGTCTCTCTAAATCTCTTTCACTCTCTCATTCTTTTTCTCTCTCTTTCTTTCCCTCCTTCTCTCTCATTCTCAATTCCATCGTCTCTTCCGTGCAATTTCCTCGTGCTCTTTCACAGCTACACGTGGAGCTACGGCTTCGGTTTCCATCAGCGTCTCTATGACGGATTCTTCGCGGCTGTCGTCTTCTGCGGCGCGTACGATCCGAACAAAGTGGACAAAGAACTCGACGCGAGTACGTCCCTTTTCAAAGGAGCCAAAAACTCGCATTTGAGTTCGCCCCATTTTGCCAGAGCTAAAAACTCGCATTTGAATTCGCGCCTTTTGCCTGAGCTAAAAACTCGCGTTTAAATTCGCGCCTTTTTGTCTGAGCTAAAAACTCGCATTTGAATTCGCGCGTTTTTGCCTGACACAAGTGCGAGAGATCATGTGATTTATTAGAGAGACTGCAATGGACTTCAAATTGAAAAAGAGATTACTACTCGATAACTATCTTTTTTTGTTTTGGAGACGCCGCCCTTGCCAAAGTTAAAAATTTTTTACTTAGCCGTTATTTGCCTTCTATGAAAAACGTCTTTACTTTGTTTTCTACGAAAAACATGCATCAACGATATTTGGACCTGTTCTACACCGGCCGTTTCAAATTTTAATAGACAGGCAACAATCACTGGACGAGAGTTTACGATAACGATATGATTTTGCAATGCTCTAATTGAAGATAGAGTGATATGAATTTCTTTGGAGAATATCCTCCGACAAAATCGCCCGTCAACTATGTCTACCTGAGCGAAGAGGAGATTTCTCGCGGATTCCACGCCTACTACTGCCTCGCCAAAGTCAAGGAGCTACGGCTGCAGAACGTCAAGGGTGAGGAGGGCTACTAGACAATATTGTCCCGCTCTAGTGATCAATTTTTTTCTCAGCCAATATTGTCCCGCTCTAGCGAACAATTTGTTCTCATCATCAGCCAATATTGTCCCGCTCTAGCGAACTTTCATGTTGTCCAAGAGGTCGCCATACATATGTATACATATGGGGATCGGAATTTTCACAATCCGTGACCACGGCAGCTTGAACAGTCTTCTGCCTAGCATATGCAACATTTGTGTGTCGTTTGATCATTGATCTGCTCACAATCAGAGTAGCATTCTCTTCTGATCATTGTTTAGCTCTATCTTAACATTCTTTCTTTTTTCTCTCATTGTTCTGTCTAACTTGACATTTCACTTCTCGCACAGGCTACTTCCTCGTTGCCGATGACACCGTCTTCAACTTGTGGCATCCACTCGATCTCCGCATCGTCCACCACGGCGATGACCGTGCATTCTTGTCTGGAGGATGGTATGAACGACTTTAAATATTTATCTAAATTTAATTTCCGCAATAGTTTCTTCACTTAAATTTTTCATATACTTATTTGATAGTTAACCTGCTTCACAGTTACAAAATAATGTCAAATTATAGATCTATTGATATAGTACATATATGAATAAAGTTTTAAAAAAAGTACATATATGGCTTTAATACTGGTCGCATGTTTGAAATTTGTTATCCTTATCGTTAAAGGAGTAAAAAAAACTGAATTTTAAATTTTTGTGCTTTTGCTTGACACAGGAGCAAGAGGGCACAAGTGATTTAGAGATGCGCGACTACAATTGTCAGGAAAATTCAAATAGATAACGTTTGAGTTTCGTGCTGCTTTAAGAGTAACTCGTATTTAACAGTGTGTTAATTCTTACCGTATTCCGCTTACACTTGTTATCCAGGTGGAACTATACGGTTGGACTTGAATCTGCGAAGAAGGCGGTCGAATTGATTGAGGGCAAGTACGCAGGAGATCAAGAGGTCTGCACGGCTTGGCGGCAATATGAAGAGGCCGTAAGTTTCTAGATTTGAACTCGCCCTCTTTCTCTTTCTTTCCTTCTCTTTTTTCTCTGTGTTCTCATTTGAACTCTTTCCATTTCGGTTTTTCTCTCCCTCTCCTCTCCGTTTTTTTTTCAATTTTCGTATCCATCTCTCCCGCTCTCACTCTCCTTAAGAGAGCCTGTCAGTATCTTTCGATCAAGGCCTGCCGTATTAATTTTTTTTCGAATTTCTTAGCCAAAATTGATTATAGTATACAACTCGACGTGGTGAACACAATAGGCTGTATTTCAAAGGTGAAAAAAATTTTCCGCGCGAGACCCAGTACCGTAATCTTATAAATTCGATTGGTCATAAGTCGCTTCAAACTTATTATTAGACAACCATCGAGCTATCATTGGATAGCTTATTGAACGGGCTTTAATTTCGATCTTGGAACATATTTTCGAAAAATTTGAATTTGTCCCTAAAACACGGCCCTAAACATTTTCGAAGGTGGTTTTTACCGAAATTAAGTATTTTATGTTCATTTCGCTACAACCGTTCCTGGATAGGCTTAAAGTATGTGAAATTTGCTACAACATATATCTCTTTCAAAAGAATTGAAGGTCTCGCTCTTAGGTTCCCAAACGCTTAAACATGATAATGTGTGAACTGTAACACCGTGCAAGCGCTTTCATCGATCCATAACTGCGCTCAATGTCAATATTACAAAATCGTAAATATATCATCTAAGAGCTCTCACGGAGATCTTCAAATGTTACATACATTATTTTATTGAAAATTTTCAATTTATATGGGAAATTTCGTTATGTACAATTAGAAGGCCGAAGAAACTGCTTTAAAAACATTTTCGTCTATCGAAACATACATCATAAGAAAGAGGATGAAATTTGGTGCAAGATGAACCCCTTTCAATGGAATTCCATGCATACGATCTTTTGTTATAAGCCATAAGAGTAAAATAACCAGGCCTTATGGAAAAACTGTAGAAAAAGGGATTGGATTATTCTATTTCGAATAACCTAAAATGTGAATTCTTGTGCGAAATGACAGCGAGGCTACTGGCACTACTTTTATGATTTATAACAAAAGATCGTATGCATGGAATTCCATTGAAAGGGGTTCATCTTGCACCAAATTTCATCCTCTTTCTTATGATGTATGTTTTGACAGCCGAAAATGTTTTTAAAGTAGTTTTTTAAGCCTTCTAATTGTACATAACGAAATTTCCCATATAAATTGAAACGTTTCAATAAAATAATGTATGTAACATTAAAGATCTCCGTGAGACCTCTTAGATGATAAACTTACGATTTTGTAATATTGACATTGAGCGCAGTTAGGGATCGAAGAATGCCCCACAGGATCATGTTCAAGCGTTTGGGAACCTAAGAGCGAGACCTTCAATTCTATTGAAAGAGATATATGTTGTAGCACATTTCACGTACTTTAAGCCTATCCAGGAGCGGTTGTAGCGAAATGAACATAACATACTTATTTTCGGATGTCGATGCGATTTACCGACTGCTCAAGGCCGACCCGACAAACGGGCTCAACGAGCGGTTCAACAAGTTTGCGCCGCCCGTGACTCTTGCGCCTGGTGAGTGAGAGAGCAAGAGAGAGAGCTAGAGAGAGAGAGAGAGAGCGAGAGAGAGAGAGAGACCTAACAGGAAAACGGGAGGGAGGGTATGCGGGAGAACAAAAGAGTGTGATTGAGTGAGAGAGGGAGAGAAAGAGAGAGCGAACAGGAAAACGGGAGAGAGGGTATGCGGGAGAACAAAAGTGTGTGTGATGGAGAGGGAGAGAGAGAAAGATAGTGAGAGAGATAAAGAACAAGAAAACGATACAGATAGAGTAAGTGGGAAAAGTGAGTGTGATGGAAGTGGAGTGCTTACATTCACTCTCAGGCACGTACTCGCCGTGGAATTCGCAGAACACTCTCTTTCATCGGCGCGCCTTCTTCGGTCTCTTTCTGCCGACTACGGTATATGGACAAAATTTATTCGTTTAAAAAGTCAGATATGTAAATTCACTGGTTCTGTCACTTTACTGGATTAAAGGAGAAGTTCACTGAATAATTAACGTATGGTTTTATGAAAGTAGATCTCTATTCGTATCTGTCTGAAAGACACTTCTAAAGAGTTTAAATTATTTTCATCCATTTGTTACAAAGTTAAAAATATAGCTCGGTCAACATTTTTTTTAATGTTGCTATTTGCCACGCTCCTATTTCTTACGCTCTCTGACCTGCAGATGGACCAAATAGTTGAGGGCGCGCGTTTAAAATGGTCATAATGTAGTACTTTAGAGACATTCAGTGCATGGTTCCTGTAAGGTAAACGACAGAAATGTGTATGGTTTTCCTTAATGAGTAAAATGACAGAAATATCAGTTTAAAAAAAAAACTATTTTCCTTGACTATTTGCGCAGGTCGCCTTCCGCGTCACGGACATTTGGCGCAGTTTCTTCACGCAGAAGCTGCTTCATCTCATCGGCGAGTCCGTCTCCTTCGTCCCCGTGAATTCCATTCAAATTTGAAATGCGCACGACTTCTTGAAGGACTTCAAGCAGGAAATGTCAGAGAATGTCATGAATCAAGTCGATTAAATAGTTTCATTATTTGTTTATAAAAATGTAACGGCTGAATTTTCTTTCTGCCAATTGTGCATCATAATTTGAGAGTAAAAGAAAAAAGGAACCATAACAACAAAAAGAACTTTAAATGTTATTACTTAAAAAAAACCATTTTGTCGCCCACCTAATTACATAAACTTGTTCAGTGATGTCTACGAGAAGACGGGCGATCTGCTTTCCTTCCTGGACTCTTGGGAGTGTCCGCATCCCTCGGTGGACGCGTGCGCCATTGAACTGGCCGCCGACATGGCCGCCAGGCAGCTCTGGGGGGAAGAGGACGCGAGGCTCGTCCGGCTGTGGATCGAGGATCTCAGGAAGATCGGGTTGGAACTATTTTTGAATAATATTTTTATATATTTTTATATTAAAAATCTCAACTAAATATTCTTCCTTTTCTCGCACAATTTATAGTCTGAAGAATTCCTTTGCCAGTTACACATTCCCTTCACTTCGCGATGGCCGTTCTGACTACCCGATTGATATGAGCAATCTGACCGATCTCCACAATTGCCGGCCGATGCACATTGAGCTGACCATCGGTCTACCGGAGGATTTGAGCCAGCCGGTGAGAGAGAGGGTGAAATGGGTATGAAAAATTGTGATGTAAGGGGGAGGAAAGGGAGAAATTGAGACATGTTACCGGGATAGAATGATTATGGAGAGAGGGCCCCCCCCTATCCTGGTAACATTGGGGTGTTGCAACAGATGGAGTCTGACCATAATGTCGGAATTAGACATACTTTGATGCCATTACAATATATTTACAACATATCGCTAGATATTAAAACGTATCCTTATCTTATTCAAACCTGTCTTCAGATATTAAAACGTGCGGAGGAGAAGATCGCCGCTTTCGGCGACCTTGAAAAGTGGTGTCACGATTCGCCAGAGACTGCCAATCTCACTCTCGACTTCCCGGCTCCTGTTGTGGTCGCAGAATTACACGCGGCCACGCCCGCTTTTCAGGAGAAGCTGGACACGGTTCGTTCTTCGTCTGCTAGTTTGCCATTTTCTTCTTTATTAGTATTTATTGTTTGTTCTTCTTTCTTCATTGTCATCGTAGCTTCTTTTATTTTCCTTTTTTTCTCGATCTCCCTGTTCCTCTCGCGCATATGCTCTCTATCTCTCCTATTTCTCGCTCGCTCTCTAGCATATCCTCACTCTCTGCCAGGTATTTGTGCTCACTCACAACTACGGCTGGCGCTACGGCGTCGGCTTTCATCAGCGACTGTACGGCGGATTCTTCGCCGCCGTGTTCTTCTGTGGCACATACGACCCGAACGAAGTGGACAAAGATGTCGACGCGAGTATGACAATTACTACTTTACATGCCATATTGTAAAGGACATAAGAAGAAATTCCATGTGCGTTTTCTCTCTTCTCTTCTTCTCTTCCTTTATCTCTCAACCTTCTCTAAGAGCTAAGAAAGTACTGAAGGCGCATAGAAGTGGAAGAGCGAAAAAGGAGGGGGGATTTCACTTCTGATATTCCCGCACGTTCGCCTGAGCTGTCCAGTTCGGGATAGTTAAAAGGCCTACTTGAGAGTATCCTCCGATGAAGTCGCCAGTCAACTTTGTATACCTGTCTCAAGAGGAGATGAACAAGGGCTACCGTGCGTATTACTGCCTCGCCAAGATCAACGAGCTCCGACTGCAGAATGTCAAAGGTGGCAACGAGCATGGAAATTTCCTGAGCACTTTTGAAACTCCAATGTTCACCAAACATGTAAAGATTCTCTGATAAATATTTATTACATTTGCAGCAGTTTCAGCATGTTGTACTTTCGATATAACTTTCCATAGTGTTTTGTCCTAACATGTCCTCTCTTTCTAGGCTACTTCCTGGTTTCCCATGACGCCTTCTTTAATCTGTGGCATCCGCTCGATCTCAGCCTCGTGCAGCATGGCGCCAGATTCGAGACCGGCCAATGGTCTCTTTTTTCTTGCTTTGCATCTCTTAAAGAAATGCGATCACCGAAAATTTGCTAATACGCGTTAAAAAAGGAAAAAAAATCTCGAATGGAAGTCCATGGGATCAAACTAAAATGTACGATAAGAGCGGGCGCACATGTGACACTTGTTGCCAAATGCATGGTTTTTTCCAAAGCGAGATGTCAATTCTGATTATCTATTTTGATGTTGTTTTGTTCTTGCTAAAAGTTTTTAATAATTTTATTTAATAATACTAAAAAATATATTCTACGGTCCTCCGGAACAGGTGGGACACTCCGGGTGTCGGATTGGAAGCGGCCAAGAAGGCGGTCGAGTTGATTGAGGGCAAGTACGCAGGAGATCAAGAGGTGCAGACGGCGTGGCGGCAATACGAAGAGGCCGTTAGTTATTGGATTTTCTCTCTTCCCTTCTCTCTCCTTCTCTCTGCCTCTCTCTCTCTCTCTCTTTCTCTCAACAATCTCTCGCACATAATCTATCGCTCTTCTACTCCCTCTCTTTCTCTCTCATTCTCCCATAAATCTCTCTCTCTCTTCCCTTCTCTTTTTCTCTCTGTTCTCATTTGAACTCCATCCATTTTGGTCTTACTCTCTCTCTCTCTCTTTTCAATTTTCGTATCCATCTCTCCCTCTCTTACTCTTTTTAATCTCTCGCATATCCTCTCTCTTTCTCACTCTTTATTTCTCTCTCTCTCTCTCTTCCTCCCTTTCTCTCTCTCTCTCTCTCTCTCTCTCTCTCTCTCTTTCTCTCTCTCTCTCTCGCTCGCTCTCTCTCTTCCCTTCTCTTTTTCTCTCTGTTCTAATTTGAACTCCATCCATTTTGGTCTTACTCTCTCTCTCTTTTCAATTTTCGTTTCCATCTCTCCCTCTCACTCTTTTTAATCTCTCGCATATCCTCTCTCTTTCTCACTCTTCCTCTCTTTCTCTCTCTCTCGCTCTCTCTTCATCTCTTGCTCTCTCTCTCTTTTTCTCTCTCTCTCGCTCTCTCTCTCTTCAGTTCTCTTTTTCTCTCTGTTCTCATTTGAACTCCATCCATTTTGGTCTTACTCTCTCTCTTTTCAATTTTCGTATCCATCTCTCACTCTCTCACTCGATTTCATCTCTCGCATATCCTCTCTCTCTCACTTTCTCTTTCTCTCGCGCTCTCTCTCTCTGTCTCTCTCTCCTCTCTCTCTCTCTTTCGCGCTCTCTCTCCTCTCTCTCTCTCTCTCTTTCTCGCTCTCTCTCTCTTTCTCTCTCTCACTCTCTCTTTGTCTCTCTCTCCTCTCTGTCTCTCTCTCTCTCTCTCTCCAGCTATCCACCCTCGACTACCACGACCTGGCTGGCCGTGCTGTCCGCAACGCCTCCGAGCAGCTCGTCACTGACGATGGCCAAGCCATCTCCGACTGGCACTTCATGCCCGCCGCGAATCTCACCTTCTTTGCCGCACTCGCAAATGTATGCAGCCATCGCGGAGTTAACAGTGGCACCAAAATAAAAATTTAAAAAAAAATTAGATTTAAAAAGTTTGATAAAAATACATATTTTATCAGATATTACATGACATTTAACAGTGCAGCAATATATTTTTTATGGATTATTTTTCTTCTCTCTTGCTTATTGTTTAAGTTATATTTTGGCTTCGGAGATATTAAGAGAGAAAAAACAACAATAAATTTAGGTGTTCTATGAAGCCAACTTCTTCCATGAGATTGCCTTCAACAAGTTCCTGTACACGTTGCCGCATAAAAAGTCAGTGTGGATTTTCGACTAATTAAGACCTAACGACGAGTGCATAAATTTCTTCATTCTTCTTTTTCTCCCACACCTTCTTAAATGATTACATTTGTGTATTATCTCCCTCTAATAATAAGTCTACTTTTCCTCTCTTGCTATCTCCTCGTTTCCCTACTCTTTTTCTCTCTGTCTCCATATCTCTCTCCCTCTCTCTCTCTCTTCGCCTTTCTCATTCCCTGTAGACATGCCAGCGTCCTCTACCTCTGGAGTAAGCCAGACCTGAATAACCGACACCAGTGGGCTGAGCTATACAATTCTTCGCTCCTCGCACTTCACCCCGTTAAGACATCTCTACTCAGCGACCGCTCCGCCCCCTCGCGGCCTAGATTCTGCCGCAACATTCTCTCCGTTATGCACGCGAACATCTTCCACCCGAACAGGGTTGCCCAAATAACTGTTTCTTGAATTTTAATATTCATTTAGCATCCTATAACGCAAACAACTGCCAAAATAATTTGATGAACAAGACGAAATTTATTGTTCTCAGTACTTCATGTTTGTAAGTATATGTATGTAAATTAGTATTTACAGCTTACGGAGTAATGCCAGAGTAATAGGGTATTTCGGTAAAATTTTGCCCCTGCTCCAGTAAAAATTTTTTTCTCCAAATTCATTCCAGGTGGGTTTATGAGTACGAGAAACACGAATATAACAACCATTTTGCATAATTACGTCGAAAAAAAGTTAACAATTTGTCATCAAAATATGTTTTCACTCCAAACTGCTTATAAATCGCTACACTGGGGTTTCTTGACGCGGGGAATACGAATATAACATTTATATCGCGTGATAATGTCGTTATAAAGAAGTACAGGAGCTCCGAAGAAGGCCCAGGACTTGCCTTATTGACCATGAGCGTGGGAAACTTGTGGGCGTGGAGTGAATTTGGAGAAAAAAAATTTTTGAATAAAAATTTTTTACTGGGGCAGGAGTAACTGAATAGTACCGGTATTTCTATAGTTTATAGTTTAAGAAGCCTTGTAAATGCTCATTATATATACCTCAATTGGAACTAATTAAATATAATGAATCGTGAGAAATACTCTTTTCATAGATTCGAGGAGTTTGCAGGAATTTGGACGAATTTGTTGGTCAACGTCATAGCATTACGTGGTATTGCATTAATTTCAACGTATTTCATCTAATTTCAATAATGCTTCAGTTCAATGAGATGTGCACCGTAGTCTCACATCTTGAAAACGATAAATGGATAAATAAAATAGACAAAAATCTTATAATTGACCTTGACAGATATCTATATATATTTGGAAAATATATTTTATACGAAGAATAATCAGATCAGTTTTCAAGCATGAAATTCTCGGATGATTGCCCACATTTGTTTGAATCATATTTTTATGTTGTGATAAATTATTATTATGACTAAAGATATCTTCACTTGCTCTGACGTGAGAGTATTTTGATTTCGTGATGTCAACGGAATATTTCTTCTTTCGGGCATACCTATGAAAAATTTCGATATTTACGCTTATAAAAAATTTAAGCCATTGCCACGAAGTGCGATGATTTTGATTTGGTCAATAAGAGAAAAACATTTCATTCTTTCGTCACTTCACTCATTATCAGCGCCGGCGGTTGGTCGGGCGAGGAAATGGCCAACTTTCTCTCCTCTTCTTTGATGCTTGAGGTGCTTTTCGATGTTATATTTTTTTCAGATTATAAATATACAACCTTTGCGAATTGATACTAAACTTTTAGAAACTTGTTAAATCCACGTATAAATGAAACATATTTTGATATAAAATAATGATTTTTAGATCGCTCTCTTCATTCTCCGATTCGCCGGCGTCCTTCTCTTGACCGTTGGATGCAAGAAGGTAAGCGAAGGCTCAAGAAGAATGACACATTTTAATGGAGGGCGATCACTGAAAGTAAAATAATATTCATTGAAACTTGCAAATTTTTCGAATTGAAAACCAGCCTCAATCACAAAAAAAGAGAAAAGCGTTATTTAAAACAGCATCAGCACCTATTTTTCTCAGAAAAAGAAGGAGCCGAAGCGGCCACCGTAGGAAACGTTTCACCGTGGGCCCCTGACCACGTTAATAGCTTTATTTTATTTTTCATTTCGGGTGCACTTACGGAAGATATGAAAACAAGATGGTAATATGCATATTTACAGTATACTGATGTCGAAACGCTCAAGATCAGGAACAGAATGGTATTTGAAAATTGATTTTTTCTTATTTGGATTAATCTGCAACATTGTTGTACATAAATTTTTGCTTAATATCGAAGTGTATGTAAATATAATTGAAATTCCTGAACTCATTTAATATTATAATATGTTTAGTATTGGGATGAAATGAATCGGCAAGAGGAGGAACGTAAGAAAAGTCTCTCTCTCTCTCTCTCTCTCTCTCTCTCTCTCTTTCTGAGTGTCGCTCGCGCAAACATTCTCTCTATTTATATGTGTTGCTCTCTCTCTCTCTCTCTCTTTCGCTCTCTCTATCACGCTCTCTCTCTCTCTCTCTTCCCCCCCCCTCTCTCTCTCTCTTCCCCCTCTCGCTCTCTCTCTCTCTCTCTCTATCACGCTCTCTCTCTTCCCCCTCTCTCTCTCTCTCTCTGCTCAAAAGCTCCTTATAGGTACTTTTAACACGGCGAAACGATTCGAATTGGTCCGGGAGTCTGAAAACGTCATTTTGGCAAGCTGTGCGCGGATTAAAATACGAGTGCTCGGTGAGACTTGCCGAGATGCTTCGCGTACAACAAAGCAATATCAATGAAACTTTGGCCATAAATAGACAAGATAATGCTTTATAAAGCAGCTAAAGTAGAATTTGAAAATATTCACTTGTAGAGTCTCAGCGAGTTCTAGAATTTGAGGGAGCGTAGTTCTCTTATATGAAAAAAGTCATGGGTTTTATGTCTTAAAAGATAAAGTGAAAAATTCTCTTTCTAATGAGCTATAACAAGCCATATATCTCTCGAGCTCTTTGATACTTCCCAGCCACTAAACTGCTGAAATTCGCGGGATCAGCCAGCGTTTCTTTGGCCGTTCAAGAGAGCCTCTCAGTAAGACTAAAGGAGGCTTCTATTGGCGCCTGCTTCGGGGAATTTATGTTTCCTTTTATTTTGAAAACTTTATGAGGGATGCTTCTAGTGTTGATAGCGAAATTTAGTCGTTAAAAAAGTTTCGAAAAAATTTTTCTCTCTTAGATAAGTCAAAATGTTAGAAAACTTTGGAAGGCCATATCTAACGTTATGCATAATGTATCTCGAAAATAATTTAACTATTCGATTCCTTATGTAATAATACACAAAAAAGTCCTAGATGGTCATTTTCGAAATTTTTTTAATTTTTATGACTTTTGTCCAACTGAATTTTTTGGATATGGTTTTCAGGTAATAACTTGGGAATGATATTTATTAAGTCAATAAGAGTTCATTCCTTCGTCATTTCACTCATTATCAGCGTCGGCGGTTGGTCGGCCGAGGAAATGGCCGACTTTCTCTCCTCTTCCTTGATGCCCGAGGTGGTTATTAATGTGGTTTTTTTCAAAGTATAAATATACAACCTTTGCGAATTGATACAAAACTTTAAAAAAATTAATAAATCCACGTTTAAATGAAACATATTTTGAGAAGAAATAGTCATTTTTTAGATCGCTCTCTTCATTCTCCGGTTCGCCGGCGTCCTTCTCCTGGCCGTTGGATGCAAGAAGGTAGGCGAAGGCTCAAAAAGAATGAAACATTTTAAGGGAAGACGATCACTGGAAATAAAATAATATTCATTAAAACTTGCACATTTTTCGAATTGAAAACCAATCTCAATCACAAAAAAAAGAGAAAAGCGTTCTTTAAAACAAAATCAGCTCCTATTTTTTCTAAAAAAAGAAGCAGCCACCGTGGGAAACGTTTCACCGACCCGGCCACGAACGCAACGTAAACAGCTTTATTTTCTTTTTCATTTCGAATGCACTTTCCGGAAGATATGAAAACAAGATGGTAATATGCATATTTACAGTATACTTCTGTCGCAACGCTCAGGATCAGGGACCGAATGGTATTTGAAAATAAGATTTTTCCAACTTGGATTAATTTGCAACATTGTTGTACAATAATTTGCCTAATATCAAAGTGCACACATGATATGTAAATGTAATTGAAATTCCTGAACTTGTTTAATAATATAATGTTTTAGTATTGGGATGAAATGAATCGGAGAGAGGAGGAAGCGAAGAGAAAACGGCGAGCACAGCGTGTAGCAGAGGGGAAGTCGCCGACCACGCCTCCTCCGCCTCCTCGTCCCCCGAAATGTTTTATACGACAAAGACGCATGCGGATAAAGAGCGATTTCCCATGAAATATTTTGACAACAATAAATTAATCACTGGCGCCGTGAGAGTTTGTGGCCTACTTTAGAGGCAAGAATGGGGCATGTGACAAAAGTTTCTAGATGGACTATCAATAAAGGTGCCCCAAGTCGAGTGCGTCATAGAGAAACGCAGAGAGAAAGTAGAGAGGAAGGAGCAGAATGAATGAAAGATCAATTGTGAAGAAGAGAAGAAGAGGAATAGGAAGAGAGAGAAAAAGGAAAGGAACAAAGAAGGTGTGAGGAAGGTGGAGAGTATCACAACCGGGAGAGAAAGGGCGAGAGCAGAAAAATAAATGTTTTTTTTTCAAAGTTCTCTGAACAAATAAACTCCTTGTCAAATAAATTAAACGATGATCTCAAGCTTCTCTTTAGTCACATTCAATCCAGATAAGACTCTTTCATTAGATAATATCCCAAACGTTTGCATACAAATTCCTTAAACGTATGCTTAAAAACACCCTTCGAAGGAAATCGATTTGACAGAGGTTTATCAATGGCAGAGCGTTAACTTTTTTCTTGCAAAATAATAACCTTTTCCGTTTTTCTAGTATCGAATAATGCCACTAGGCGAGATTTGGGGAAAAATTTAATTTTCACTGCCCATTGACAGTCATGGGCAGTCCAGTAAAAAAAACATTGCGAAATGAGCAGAAGAAAGAATGGCAACTTCGGTTATCTCATAGTTTCGTCTAATTTCAACAATGCTTCTGTTCTATGAGATGTGCATTTCAACGATTATGATGTGCTTGGAAATGACTCTAAATCGCTAAATCTTGTTTCGTGATTTACTTCGTACATAGTCAGTAGTCATCCGTAGGATGCCCTAACTTTTTGCTCCTTGGTTCTTTTGTTGCGTTTTATAGCTCCATGTTCGTTCATGTCAATATGAGTCGACCAAAAAAAAGATTAGGTCTCCACGACCCTCTGGGGGCCGATTACCCAGCTCTTGCTTCAAAAATAGGTCAGGGACGCTCCTGAAAAAGGGGAGGCGTCAGCAAAATATTTCACAAATTCACATATGTTGTTAAAAGATTTCCTGGTATCTTGCTTTATCGGGGTGCGTACGGTGGAGAAGGGGGCGTGGCTTTATCCGGGCTCGTACAGGGGAAAGGGGTGTGGCTTTATCCGGGCTCGTACGGGGGAAAGGGGCGTGGCTTTATCCGGGCTCGTACGGGGGAAAGGGGCGTGGCTTTATCCGGGCACGTACGGGGGAGAAGGAGGCGTGGTCGGCGACTTCCCCTCTGCTATACGCTGCGCTCTCCATTTTTCCCTGCGTTCCTCCTCTCTCCGATGCCTTTCATCCCAACGCTAAACATTAGATTATTACATGAGCTCGGGAATTTCAATGATATCCATGCAATTCGATATAAATGAGATTAACGTACAACAATGTTGCAAGTAAACTCAACAAAAGAAAGGAAGATCAATTTTCAACTACCATTTGCTTCCTGATCTTGAGAGTTTCGACACCAGTATACTGAAAATATGGAAAATTACAATCTGGTTTACATTATAACAATCATATACACTTATACTGCTTGCATAAATATATGTATTCGAAATGAAAAGGAAAACGAAATAAAAAAAATTACGTGGTCACTGCGATGTCCATATGTTTGCCACGGCTCCTTCTTCGGCGGCTTATATTCCTGAGCAAAAAAAAACATGAAGATGATTTTTAAGGGATAGCGATCTGTCGTGGAAAATAAAAGAGCCTTTTACGGGCGTAGAAACAAGTGTCCATGACTGATTGAATGACCTCTGGCCACGGTTCTCGCTTCTGCTTCTTCTGAGAAATAAAAATAGCGTGGAGAAGATTTTTTTAACGCTTTTTTTCTTTATCTTTTAATGGAGGGCGATAACATGTTTCATTATTTCTTCCGACATCTTTCACCTTGCATCCAACGACGAGGAGCAGGACGCCGGCGAATCGGAGCATGAAGAGGGCGATCTAAAAAACTTACTATTTTATCTTAAAATTATTTTTCATTTAAGCGCTTGATTTAATTTCTTTTAACTTTTTATCAATTCGCAAAGGGTCTATAATACATTTTAAAATAATAAAAAACAACATCGAAGAGCACCTCGAGCGTCAAAGAAGAGGAGAGAAATTCGGCCATTTCCTCGCGCGACCAACCGCCGACGCTGATAATGAGTGAAGTGACGAATGAATGAAATGATTTTCTCTTATTGACCTAATCAATATCATTCCCTTCAGTCGTGCACTTCATGGCAATGGCTAGGAATTTTTTATAAGTTTGTAAATATCCAAAAATATGCATGGAAGAATTTAAGGGAAATATGCATGCTTAAAGTAAATAAAAAATATATTCAGTTTACATTACGAAATCACAATACCATTCGGTATTAAACCGTTGCGAATGATGGCGGAATATGTCATGACTCCTCACAAAATTAAATTCTCGGCATTAATGTTGGATATATTCGTTAATGTTCCGTTTGAATGTTCTTCTGAAACGAACTTTCCGGATGTCGCTCCCTTGTTCTGTTCTTCATTCTACACGCTTACACAAGAATTTTCAGTCTCACTCCACTTCATTCTGCGTTCGTTTTCGAAAGAAACCGCAACAGAATAGCAAGCAAGATTCTTTCTTATGCATACATCTTTTTTATTATTGTCCTTTCCTTTTGAACGTTTGACAAAAACTTTCTATCGGATCGAACGTAAAGATATCTTTTAGCGATAATAGTCATAATAATAATTTATTACAGCATTAAAAATGGAGATGCAAACAAATATGGACAATCAACCGAGAATTTCTTGCTTGATCCGATTATTCTTCATGTAAAATACATACGTAAAATTCCATAAATTTCTGTTAAATTCAATTATAAGATTAGTGCGATCGTAAGATTGTCTTTTGTTAATTTTATTTATCCGCTTATCGTTTTAAAGATGTGAAATATGCTGAAATGAATGCAATACCACGTCATGCTATGACTTTCAAAAAACCAAATTAGACCAAATTCCCGCACTACTCCTGCAATCTATGCTAAGAGTATTTCTCGCAATTGCACATGGACGTTGTTTTAAAGAATTTCATAATCTCTATTTCGTTTCAACTCAAAATAAAGCCATTTGAGGCTTCTATTATGAGCATTTATAGGGCATCTTAAACTGTAAACGATAGAAATACAGTATTACTCTGTCATTACTCCGTATATGCTGTAAATACCCATTTAAATAGACATGTGCTATTATTTTTTACAAACATGAAGCACTGAGAACAATAAATTTCGTCTTGTTCATCAAATCAAATTATTTTGGCAGTTGTTTGCGTTATAGGATGCTAAATGAATATTAAAATTCAAGAAACAGTTATTTGGGCAACCCTGTTCGGGTGGAAGATGTTCGCGTGCATTACGGAGAGAATGTTGCGGCAGAATCTAGGCCGCGAGGGGGCGGAGCGGTCGATGAGGAGAGACGTGTTCACGGGGTGCAGTGCGAGGAGAGAAGAATTGTATAGCTCAGCCCACTGATCTCGATTATTCCAGAGGTAGAGGACGCTGGTATGTCTACAGGGAAAGAGAAAGGTTAAGAGAGGGTGAGATATGGAGACTGAGAGAAGCAGAGAAGGGAGATGAGAAGATAGTGAGAGAGAGAAAGAGAGAGAGAGAGAGAGAGTAAGAAAGATTGATATAGAGAGATACAGAAATGGCAATTCGGATGAAGGTGGTGTGAAGAAATACCTAGACTCATTGTTAACGAAGGTCCGGGGCATCTGGGTTATCCCTAATGCGAAAAAGTAATAAAAGAGAAAATAATCAAGAAGGCGTTGGGAGAGAAAGAGGAATGAAGAAATTTATTCATTCTTTATAGGGTTTTAATATGTTGAAAATCCCCACTGACTCTTTATGAGGCAACGTGTACAGGAACTTGTTGAAGGTCAGCTCATGGAAGAAGTTGGCTTCATAGAACACCTAAATTTATTGTTGTTGTTTTTATTAATATTTCCGAAGCCAAAACATACACACAGCGCAGAAAGTATAATACTTTGGCCCTCTGGCGGGAAAGTTCGTTTTTAAGTTCGTAGAAAACGTACTTTAAAGACGACAGAAACGAATTTTCCGCCGGAAACCGAAGTTGCAGGACATAAGTTCGTTCTATCCACACTTTAGATTATTCGAATATTCGAATTCATGTACGTCAAGTGTGAGTGACTTGCAGAGTCACCCTCACTTTCTCTCTCTCTCTCTCTCTCTCTCTCTCTCTCTCTCTCTCTCTCTTTCTGAGTGTCGCTCGCGCAAACATTCTCTCTATTTATATGTGTTGCTCTCTCTCTCTCTCTCTCTTTCGCTCTCTCTATCACGCTCTCTCTCTCTCTCTCTTCCCCCCCCCCTCTCTCTCTCTTCCCCCTCTCGCTCTCTCTCTCTCTCTCTCTCTATCACGCTCTCTCTCTTCCCCCTCTCTCTCTCTCTCTCTGCTCAAAAGCTCCTTATAGGTACTTTTAACACGGCGAAACGATTCGAATTGGTCCGGGAGTCTGAAAACGTCATTTTGGCAAGCTGTGCGCGGATTAGCTCGGTGAGACTTGCCGAGATGCTTCGCGTACAATGAAACTTTGGCCATAAATAGACAAGATAATGCTTTATAAAGCAGCTAAAGTAGAATTTGAAAATATTCACTTGTAGAGTCTCAGCGAGTTCTAGAATTTGAGGGAGCGTAGTTCTCTTATATGAAAAAAGTCATGGGTTTTATGTCTTAAAAGATAAAGTGAAAAATTCTCTTTCTAATGAGCTATAACAAGCCATATATCGACGAGCTCTTTGATACTTCCCAGCCACTAAACTGCTGAAATTCGCGGGATCAGCCAGCGTTTCTTTGGCCGTTCAAGAGAGCCTCTCAGTAAGACTAAAGGAGGCTTCTATTGGCGCCTGCTTCGGGGAATTTATGTTTCCTTTTATTTTGAAAACTTTATGAGGGATGCTTCTAGTGTTGATAGCGAAATTTAGTCGTTAAAAAAGTTTCGAAAAAATTTTTCTCTCTTAGATAAGTCAAAATGTTAGAAAACTTTGGAAGGCCATATCTAACGTTATGCATAATGTATCTCGAAAATAATTTAACTATTCGATTCCTTATGTAATAATACACAAAAAAGTCCTAGATGGTCATTTTCGAAATTTTTTTAATTTTTATGACTTTTGTCCAACTGAATTTTTTGGATATGGTTTTCAGGTAATAACTTGGGAATGATATTTATTAAGTCAATAAGAGTTCATTCCTTCGTCATTTCACTCATTATCAGCGTCGGCGGTTGGTCGGCCGAGGAAATGGCCGACTTTCTCTCCTCTTCCTTGATGCCCGAGGTGGTTATTAATGTGGTTTTTTTCAAAGTATAAATATACAACCTTTGCGAATTGATACAAAACTTTAAAAAAATTAATAAATCCACGTTTAAATGAAACATATTTTGAGAAGAAATAGTCATTTTTTAGATCGCTCTCTTCATTCTCCGGTTCGCCGGCGTCCTTCTCCTGGCCGTTGGATGCAAGAAGGTAGGCGAAGGCTCAAAAAGAATGAAACATTTTAAGGGAAGACGATCACTGGAAATAAAATAATATTCATTAAAACTTGCACATTTTTCGAATTGAAAACCAATCTCAATCACAAAAAAAAGAGAAAAGCGTTCTTTAAAACAAAATCAGCTCCTATTTTTTCTAAAAAAAGAAGCAGCCACCGTGGGAAACGTTTCACCGACCCGGCCACGAACGCAACGTAAACAGCTTTATTTTCTTTTTCATTTCGAATGCACTTTCCGGAAGATATGAAAACAAGATGGTAATATGCATATTTACAGTATACTTCTGTCGCAACGCTCAGGATCAGGGACCGAATGGTATTTGAAAATAAGATTTTTCCAACTTGGATTAATTTGCAACATTGTTGTACAATAATTTGCCTAATATCAAAGTGCACACATGATATGTAAATGTAATTGAAATTCCTGAACTTGTTTAATAATATAATGTTTTAGTATTGGGATGAAATGAATCGGAGAGAGGAGGAAGCGAAGAGAAAACGGCGAGCACAGCGTGTAGCAGAGGGGAAGTCGCCGACCACGCCTCCTCCGCCTCCTCGTCCCCCGAAATGTTTTATACGACAAAGACGCATGCGGATAAAGAGCGATTTCCCATGAAATATTTTGACAACAATAAATTAATCACTGGCGCCGTGAGAGTTTGTGGCCTACTTTAGAGGCAAGAATGGGGCATGTGACAAAAGTTTCTAGATGGACTATCAATAAAGGTGCCCCAAGTCGAGTGCGTCATAGAGAAACGCAGAGAGAAAGTAGAGAGGAAGGAGCAGAATGAATGAAAGATCAATTGTGAAGAAGAGAAGAAGAGGAATAGGAAGAGAGAGAAAAAGGAAAGGAACAAAGAAGGTGTGAGGAAGGTGGAGAGTATCACAACCGGGAGAGAAAGGGCGAGAGCAGAAAAATAAATGTTTTTTTTTCAAAGTTCTCTGAACAAATAAACTCCTTGTCAAATAAATTAAACGATGATCTCAAGCTTCTCTTTAGTCACATTCAATCCAGATAAGACTCTTTCATTAGATAATATCCCAAACTTTTGCATACAAATTCCTTAAACGTATGCTTAAAAACACCCTTCGAAGGAAATCGGTTTGACAGATGTTTATCAGTGGCAGAGCGTTAACTTTAGAAATAGTTGTTTTTGTGCAAAATAACATCATTTTCCGTTTTTCTAGTATCGAATAAGGCGAGATTTGAGAAAAAATTTTAATTTTCACTGCCCATTGACAGCGATGAGCAGTCCAGTCAAAAAACATTGCGAAATGAGCAGAAGAAAGAATGGCAAATTCGGTTCTCTCATTTTTCATCTAATTTCAACAATGCTTCTGTTCTATGAGATGTGCATTTCAACGATTATAATGTGCTTGGAAATGACTCTAATTCGCTAAATAATGTTGCTGTTGCGTGATTTACTTCGTACATAGTCAGTAGTCATCCGTAGGATGCCCTAACTTTTTGCTCCTTGGTTCTTTTGTTGCATTTTATAGCTCCATGTTCGTTCATGTCAATATAGCCGACCAAAAAAAGATTAGGTCGCCATGACCCTTTGAGGGCCGATTAAATTTTTCTCGTGCCCCGCTCTTGCTTCAAAAAAAGTAGGTCAGGGACGCTCCTGAAAAAGTGAAGTGACCAGCAAATATTTCACAAATTCACATGTGTTGTTGAAAGATTTCCTGGAATCTTGCTCTTGCTTTATCCGGGCTCGAACGGGGGAGAAGGGGCGTGGGTTTATCCGGGCACGTACACATACGGGGGAGAAGGAGGCGTGGTCGGCGACTTCCCCTCTGCTGTACGCTGTTCTCTGCGTTTTTTCCTGAGTTCCTCATCTCTCCGATGTACTTCATCCCAACGCTAAACATTAGATTATTAAATGTGCACGGGAATTTCAATGATATTTACATATTATCCATGCACTTCTTATTAAACTAAATTAACTTACAGCAATGCTGCAAATTAACTCAACAAAAAAAATTGAGATCAATTTGGAAATACCATTTGCTTCCTGATCTTGAGAGTTTCGACACCAGTATACTGAAAATATGGAAAATAACCATCTTATTTTCATAATATAAACATAATATAATATGTTTTTATAAACACTTATTCAGGAATGTATTCTTGTATACATTTTAGGTGCATCTGAAATGAAAAAGAAAAGAAGAGAAAAAAGAAGTTACGTGGTCAGGGCGATGTCCATATGTTTGCCACGGCTCCTTCTTCGGCGGCTTATATTCCTGAGCAAAAAAAACATGAAGATGATTTTTAAGGGATAGCGATCTGTCGCAGAAAATAAAAGAGCCTTTTACGGGCGTAGAAACAAGTGTCCATGACTGATTGAATGACCTCTGGCCACGGTTCTC
>CALZFC010000268.1:3100000-3155000 GCA_945643635.1 Allodiplogaster sudhausi
TCCTCTTCCGAAAGATAGACAAAGTTGACTGGCGACTTCATCGGAGGATACTCTCAAGTAGGCCTTTTCACAACTCTGTACAGGACCGCTCATTGCCAGGCCAGGCGAACGTGTGGGAATATCAGAAGAAATCCCCATCATTCTTCTCTCTTCTGCACGCACTACTTCCATGAGCCTTCGCGTGCTCAATACGTTTCTTAGCACCTAGAGATGCTCCAGAGATAATGAAGAGAGAAAGAGGAGGGGAACTTCTTCGTATGATCCTTTACAAAATGGTATGTAAAGTAGTAATTGTCATACTGGCGTCGACATCTTTGTCCATTTCGTTCGGATCGAACGTCCCACAGAAGAACACGGCGGCGAAGAATCCGTCGTACAGTCGCTGATGGAAGCCAACGCCGTAGCGCCAGCCGTAGTTGTGAGTGAGCACAAGGACCTGGCAGAGAGGAGACGAGGGGATAGAGAGAGAGTGAGAGAGAGAGAGTGAGAGAGATAGTGTGAGATAGAGAGAGATTGAGGGGGACAGAAGATAACTTATGGTCAGGAGGAGAGTATTCCGTTCCACTTCGCAATGTACCCTTATACAAATTGATACATATGTATGTAAAGGGAGAGTAAGGGAGAGAAAAAGAGGAAAATAATTGAGACAACGATGACAATATGGGGAAAATATAGAGAGAAAAAAACTAGTAAATCAAGAGCGAACCGTGTCCAGCTTCTCCTGAACAGCGGGCGTGACCGCGTGTAATTCTGCGACCACGGCAGGCGCCGGGAAGTCGAGAGTGAGATTGGCGGTCTCTGGCGAATCGTGACACCACTTTTCAAGGTCGCCGAAATCGTCAATCTTCTCCTCCGCACGTTTTAATATCTAAAGATAAGTTTGAATAACTAATGGATACGTTTTAATATCTAACGATTTGTTTGTATGTAAATATATTGTAAAGGCATCAAAGCATATCTAATTCCGGCATTATGGTCTTGCTCCCTCTGCAGGCAACAGCCCTACTACGTTGCCCGGTTGTTCTCCAAGTCGGTGTTCATGCACGCATAGGGTTATATGAATGTCGCTTTATCCGTTCACTGGTAGAACAGAAAACCAGAATGAAACAATACAGAAACGACACAGAGAGAGAGAGGGGGTGGGGGCGCGGCTTATCGCGGCGCACCGGCATGATTCTATCCCGATCCCATTTCTTCATTTCTCCCATTCTTTCCCGCTAAATGAGGGTGATCACCGAAAAATTATGTGATATATTTCAAATTGCCGCGCCTCCCTTTGCACTCTCATTCGCGCGTGCTATTTTCACGCAGCGGGTTTGTGAGACCTGCGAAATAGCACACGCGAGAATGAGAGTGAGGAATCACAGGGCAGACGCGGCAATTCGAACCTTCATTAAACATTTTCAGTGCTCGCCCTCCGTTAAATCACAGTTTTCATGTCCATCTCTTCCTCTCTCACCGGCTGGCTCAAATCCTCCGGTAGACCGATGGTCAGCTCAATGTGCATCGGCCGGCAATTGTGGAGATCGGTCAGATTGCTCATATCAATCGGGTAGTCAGAACGGCCATCGCGAAGTGAAGGGAACGTGTAACTGACAAACCAATTCTTCAGATTATAAATCGTGCGAGGAAAGGAAGTATATTTTATAGGGATTTTTAATATAAAAATATACAAAAGCATAATTCTAAAATGAAAAACATAAAATATTTGTCACATTGCCTGATATGGAGTGAGAGAGAGAGAGAGAGGTACAACCAGATATTAAGGAATAATAATAGATTAGTTCGAACCCGATCTTCTTGAGATCCTCGATCCACAGCCGGACGAGCCTCGCGTCCTCTTCCCCCCAGAACTGCCTGGCAGCCATGTCGGCGGCCAGTTCAATGGCGCACGCGTCCGTAGAGGAAAGCGGACATTTCCACACGTCCAAGAAGTGCAGCAGCTCTCCGGCTTTTTCGAAGACATCTCTGAGAAGAATGAAAGTTTTTATTATTATTTTAACCTTCCATGGCCTAAGATAAACTTTTGATTAAGTGTATTATATGAAAAGTAATTGAAAATTTTATTTTTATTCTGCAACGTTTTTTTTTCATTTGGCACGTCACTACCAAATGTAGTCACATCATTAAACTTGATGTATCAATGAATAAATAAATAAATAAATAAATAAAAACCAACCTCTCCTGCTTGAAGTCCTTCAAGAAGTCGTGCGCATTTCTAATTTGAATGGCATTCACGGGGACGAAGGAGACGGACTCGCCGATGAGATGAAGCAGCTTCTGCGTGAAGAAACTGCGCCAAATGTCCGTGACGCGGAAGGCGACCTGTGCAAAAATGGCGGTAATTTCAAAACTCAAATATTAATACTGCTGCCAATAATGGATTCATCTACCGTCGTCGGCAGAAAGAGACCGAAGAAGGCGCGTCGATGAAAAAGAGTGTTCTGCGAATTCCACGGCGCGAAGGTTCCTGCGAGCCGATTTAGAATATATATGTAAATAGTCATGTTTTACTTAATTGGCTTATGACATGGAGATGATGACGTAATATATGACACAGCACTTGTCCTGTTCAATTTTTTTGGATTAATATCCTTCGGGAGTTGCCCCGGCAAATTGGCGGTAATTCAAACAACGTTCGTGGTAGTAATGGGTCGTGAATTTTGAAATTTTCATATAGTATGCAAAAGTGAATGGTGTTTTCCACTGTTTCAATGTGCTGTGAATCAGTGTACCGAAAGGAATTATGTTGTACGCATCGTCAATTTGTTCAATACAGCCTTGACTCTTGCTTCGCTCTCCAACTCTCGTTCGCACTCACTCTTTCGCTCCTTCTCTTTTCTACTTCTCTAATTGCTCTCTTTCTCTCCCTCTTACTCTCTCTCACTCTCGCTCTTGCTCTCTCTCACTCACTCACTCTCTCACTCTCTCTCTCTCTCTCTCTCTCTTACTCTCTAACAAACCAGGCGCAGCGTCACGGGCGGCGCAAACTTGTTGAACCACACATTGAGCCCGTTGGACGGGTCAGCCTTGAGTAGTCGGTAGATCGCATCGACATCCGGGTCCTGCGCAACTCTTGCCCAATGTTTTCGTGAACCTTTTTCAAACCGTTTTTGTTGTCATTATCACAATGACCGTTGTGTGGATGCTTAATAGTATTCACACAAAACACCCTCCTATAAATATTTCTTCGTATTAAAGGAAGGTCTTACAAAATTAGCTAGAGAAATAAATCCAAACAACTCATTGGACGCAGTGAGGCTCAACAGAAGTAAGTACAATAAAATTGACCTTGTGCACGATTCCCTGCTGCACTGCGGCACTTCGTATTCTCTTGCAGATGCGGAACATGCCAACGGCGTGAGAGTGATTGCTTAAAAAATAAACTCAATAATCGATAAATAGTCAATAGATAGAGCTCTTTAAGCATGCATATCAAAATGTTGGAGGCGTGTTCGTGATCGCTTTGAAAACATACCAAGCTTCAGAAAGACATGATTCACATTCTCGGTCTTGTATACAAATGTTCCCGAAGAAATGAAATACAGAAATAATAACATTTAAAAAAAAGTTTAGTTGCATAAACAGTTGGATCGCTTGCAAGAAACCTGTAGTACTCGAGTGGAAAACCGCGTGGCCACATGTTTGCTGCGCCGAAATGTCGGTACGGGTTGAAGAGGCGCTGCCTGTTATTAAGCGAGTCTAGTCACAAAAATTCACTTTCGAACTCGCGCATTTTTGGCAGACACAAGGGCGAGAGAACATGTTGTTTATAGAGACGGTCGAAATACGTACATAGATTACTGTTGCTTTTGTGTTTCCCTCAACAAATGAAAGGAAATCTTTATATTTTACTACGATCTAAAACCGCCCTAACGATTTCTAGTAAAAAAAAGCAATTGAAATATAATGTTTTGAATTGCTATCGAGGCAATACAAAAACAATTCGAATTGTAGATTAAATTGAACGAGGACTAACTTGAATGCTGATGAGGAGGTGTTCGTGCGATTTTGCGTCAGCGAGTCCTCTTTACCATCGACGTCCTGAAAACGAATGCCGCTGACCGTGTCGACGAAGTCGAATTGATCGAGGCCTTTTCCTTAAAGAATTAAATTAGTTGTCGTTTTAACTTTTACTATTATAGAATGAAGGTCATCGAAACATGATTTATGCAGTTTCCAATTGTCAAGTTCACCATGGAAGTAGACACTCTCATTCGCGCGTGCTATTTCGCACTTCGTACAAAGGTTTTGCCGCATGAAAAATTGCATTGGCGAATGAAAGTGCGACTGATGACGACAATATATTCTCAAATAATTTTTTTGCGATCACCCTAATTTAAGAGTATTCACCCCACATGAAAAGAGTTTTAATGGAGTTTTCTGATAATTATATTTTACATACTTTTGTATATTTCACGAAGTGCCTCTTTCGGTGTTCTTTACCGTATTTTTAGTGTACCCTACCATATTTTAGTGTGCCTACCGTATTTCTAGTGTGCCCTACCGTATGGCTTGTTGTCGTCGTCCGTGTCGTAGATCCGCTCGGCGCCGTTCGCAATCGCGTAGAGATACCCGGCATTCTTGCGCGAGTAACTGCCCTCAAAAGCAAAACAATTGTAGTTTAACATAAAATCTGGCGTGTCGTTAAAAAAATTCTTATTTAATTTGCTTTTCAAAAATTTTGTCACAACAAATTTTCTCACCAACGGCAGCGCGCGCACGCTGTCGAGTCCAAGCCGTTCCTGGTCGGCGACGGAGAGAAAGTGAACGTCGTCTAGCTTCCAGTCACTCGGCGTCTTCCCGTCGCCAACCACAACCACCGTCCACTCGGGGAGAGAGGCGAGACGCTGAAGGGAAATAAAGCACCGGCTTGCACAATTACATTTAGATAATGTACAGACATAATATTGTCATTAATATGAGGAAGTTGCACGGCAACGATCTATTTGTAGTACCTAGATTTAAAATATGGTATAATAAAAAAATAAGTTAAACCACCAACCTTCACATCCTCGGTCGGGCTCTGAACTGAAGTGATGATAATCCACTTTGTGGTTCGCTTTCCATTGGTGATTAGTAGGGGACTGAACATTTAGTAAAAAAATTTACCGTAGAAATAACACTTGTGGTTAGTATGAAGTGTCTACATACATATATATTTGTACAAACATAAATTAGGTATTGATTGATTGTTTTTATTTAAAAATAAATAAGAATCAAATAAAATAAAGAGAAAAAAAAAACAGAAAAATTTACACTCAGAAGGATTAACCCTTACCTGCTTTCATTCTTTCTCCAAGGCAGGCAGGACAGAATGATGTTCTTTCTTGCGGAAATAGCAGTCAATACGGGGCCAAAACGTGTCCAAGAAAACTGAAAGAAACGATGAGGTCGCTTCAGTTATGGAACATGTATTTCTATCTGTTGTCCTTTTACGAGAATATTTTCCTCTAATGACATTCGAAATTGTTGTTAATTTTGAGGGAATGTCTTTTTCCAATGATATTGTACTTTAATAAGCAAAAACATTTTACTACTTAATCATGTAGCAATCGAGTACTTTCACTTTGCTATTATTAATCTCTTTATTTGAAGAAATAAATAAATGAATAAATAAAAACGCTGCCTTGTCTGCCAACAATAGCAGAGCGATCACGCAAGTGATGAGAGCGAGAAAAATGCATGGGAAGAGGCGACTTGTGCTAGCAAGATGAGGGCGCTTCATCTGAAAAAATTATGAAGGAAAAACCGTGAAATAAAATAAAAAAAGAGAAGTGACGTTCAAGAATCAAAACATAGAGGAAATAAAAGAAGGATCGTTAAAAAAGGAAGTAACAGGGTAGTGCTCGACGCTATTAAAAAGGATTGGCCTAATGATTGCTAGCACTAAATGAGTCGGATCAACTTTTGTAGGTGTTAAGATGGTGTTTGCGATACGAAACGAAGATGGTTAGCGCTGAAATGAGAGAGACAAAGAGAGAGAGTGAGATTGAAGAGAGAGCGAGAGGAAGGGAGAGAGAACGCGAGAGAGAGAGAGAGACGAGAGAGAGAGAAGATAGTGAAAAGCACGGAGTTTGGACAGTGAGAGCAAAAGGACAAAGCGGGTGATGGGAAAGGATAAAGATGGTGGGTGAGAGAGAGAAATTTGGGGATAAAGAAATTGAAAGAGTGATATCTTTATCCGAAATGAAGGAGACTGAAGCAGGTTTAAAGGACTATTGCACTTGTAAAAGCTTCAGACACTTCTTGCTTCTCTTATTTTCAGTTAGCAGCCCATCATATATGGGCCCGCCCACGCGCAAGATGTGTATCTCTTTCATTTCGAACAATCCGACCCCAATTCGAACCAAGAATCTCGGTAGCTTTCGGGCGTGGGAGGGGTCAAGGGAGTGCGAAATTGATGTAGAAAGTGAGTTTAAATCTCATTAAAAAACTTTCTCACTCTAAAAGGACCTTCTAACCTTTCTCATTTCGATCTAAATGTTCAACGAAAATGAACTCGAGCGAGAGAAGGTAGAGATTGAACGTGTTTGAGAGAAAGAGAGAGAGAGAGAGAGAGAGAGAAAGAAATAAAAATAACTGAAAGGAAATATTGCTTCTTTGGGTAGTAGATGACATAACACTCAACCAGAAGAAGCTAGCGAAGATATAGAACCAAGTCCAATATGCTCTTGGTGTACATACATACATATACCAAGAGTATTGGGCACAATTAAGCAGAGACTCTCTTTCGATGGATTGCAGACTCATCCTTAATTCAAATCTAAAATCACTTGACTTATCTCTAATGAGCGTTTACAGAGGAGGAAACGGGTGATCTGAAGAGATAAAGATGTACGGGAAGGAGAAAGACAGAACGAGGGAAAGAGAAAGAGAAAGAGAGAGGAGAGAGACAGAGAACGAGAGGGGAGAGAAAGTAAGAGAGCTAGGGAAAGAAAGAGAGAGAGAGAGTATGAGATATTTGTCCGAAATATAGGAAACCGAAGCCAGTTTAAAGGCAAATAGCCCTATCGGAAGCTTCAGACACTTATTGGTTGTAGTATTTTCAGTTCACTGCCCGCTATATACGGGACAGCTCCCCCTTTCGGCCAGCGGACAAGATGGGGATCTCATTCAGTTTCGAATGAACTGATGGTGAGCTCAAATCGAAACCTCCATACCGTCTGCAGCTTTCGGGCGGGGTGTGGCAGAACACTTTGTACACAATTCTATTCAAAAGACTTACTCGGCGCCTCTCCTTTTACATTTCGATCAGAATGTTCAGAATAAAATAACTCAAGAAAGAAGAGAGAGAGTAAAATAGAAGCTCGAGTAGAACCAAAAGAAATTTTCTTCTTTTTTTAGTTTCATTGACTCTTTTTTATTGACATTTTCCACTCTTTGCTCACCAATTCATGCATATATTGGGTTTCTAAGCAACTAAGGATCACTTGTGTACGTACTTTTCTGAAACTCTGAATGTTGTTGAAAACAATTCTCTAGATGCGCTCGTTGCGTCTTCAAAAGCAAGGAAGGAGTGTCAAAGGGTGGGAAGAAGAGGCAGTCTCGGCCTAAGCTGCCCAAATTGCTCCACCTTTTCACCAAAGGATGAGAGAGAGGAAGGTGTCAGAGAAAAGTGAAATAATGAAAAAAAAACTTGAGAGCGGTTAGAAACACTTTCGTTTCAAATTTGACATTTTGTAGCGGGCCCTAAATCAAGGCTAATCCACTGAGGAGTTCTGCATTGTTTGCATCATATTTTCAGCTTCGCCTTTCTTTCGTCGGTTCGTTAAAGCAGTCTTTTGAAATGCAAGGCTTTTCTGTAAAGGAAAAAGTGACTATCTTGCTTCAATATGTTCTGTTTTATTTTAAGCGGCACAATATGACACCTCATCAATAACTCGATACAGATGACATCAGAATTCTTTTAAGCACTTCTGGCAACGATTGTAACAATTGACGCAATAGACTGTCAATCAAAGTACCCTAGAAGAGAGAGTGAAACATTGTGAGGATTATTGGACACAATGATTGCAGTGTTAAGCAGTTTTTCTCGTTCCAACCGAGAATGCTTATGCAAAGCATCCAGTCTGTTCATTCCGAAGAACTCAGCCATGTAAATAACCGCGGATCGCCCGACCTTCAGTCTCCTCTCGTGTCCTAGCGTCAAAGTACAAATTAACTTTTTTTCAATTCATCGATCCTCATACGAATACAAACAACCGCATGAGAATTGTAGTTCTGCCTTATCAATTCTGTTATTCTTCACTTGATGGTTTGCTACATAAAGTTCCTAGGTTCAGTCTCGCTCATAAAAAACTCGGAATTCTTGTTTTTTGGACATAACTTTTTTAAAGATGTGAGACTTTCTATGGAAATTTTCAGAGTTACTTCTTTATACTGTCAGACATCAAGTAGCAGTTTATTTCCTCAATGATCGAGAAAAATCAATAACTTAGGATCACCCGGATTGCACATTTGAGCGTGCCTGGCACAATAATTTTTTTATTCTATTCTATAATATCTCTGCGATGACTTTTTGATCTAATCGCTATTTTATCCTATGCGGTTACATCTCGATTCATGAATTCTGACAGAGATGCAGAAGGTTCAGCAGGATAAAATCGATCATTTACTAACTACCATGGCTATAGTAGTTATGATTTTAACTTATTCACAGCGAATCCTATTTGTATTTGCATATATGTATTATGCAAAGTTGTCAGGGTATTTTAGGACAAAGGGGACATGTCAGTAACTTGGGAACGAGAAAACCTTTGCTGACTGATTCCTATGTAGTCGTCCAAAAACTATATGTATGACGAGAGAGAGAGACAGAAGAAATTAGAGAAATAAAGAAAGAACACAGCAAAGAAGAAGAAGGAGCAGATGGAATTTGGAAACCAACTCTTTGGAACAGCATCAAAGTACAAGAGATTAAAGAATGAGAGGCAAACGCGGCCATTCTCTCTGGAGCAGGCTCTTTTCAGTATTGAGGAGCGTACTGTTAAAATTATTACTGTGGTAAAATATATTCCATCATAAGTAACCTTACTCTTTTTTAATGTTCTTTTCATTCTTTAATCTCTTTACATATCTCTTTCTAACCCTGATAAAAAAAATTTGCCAGCTGTCGTATTCCCTGATCATTTTTATGCATTAAAATTTGCCTTGTCTCTTCCACTAGCGCTTTTTATATTTGCCATCTGTTCCGGGTTTAATGATCTACCACTTTCAGACACCTTGCCCAGCCCATTTAATGTTCTGAACCTCTTTGATCATTTAGAAATGCATCGGAGTCCATCGTGTCTCTTCTCCCTTTTGGTCTCCTTTGCAATCACAGTAATTCTTCTGGCGTACACGGCAAGTGTTTCTTCCTCTTTAAATATGCTTAAAGGAGGGAATAATTAACCTATGTTTAGTTCTATGTGGATAAGTTCATTTTGGGGTAAAACACAGGGGTGGCCGGCCCCGGCCCCGGCCCCAGGCCCCGGCCCCCGGCCCCGGCCCCCGGCCCCGGCCCCGGGGCCGGGGCCAGGGCCGGGGCCGACCTTGGGGGCCGGGGCCGTGGATAGTTGAGAGAAGTTCACCCCAGTTGAACAGAATGAGCCAATTTATGATGAAAAGTGCCCCGATTTATTTCGTATGCGTTACAGATGTACGAATTTTCTCATTTTTGGATGAATTTTTCCTCCGTCGCAGATATTTTTTTGAAAAATTTCAAGATTTGGGGCCGGGGCCTACTTCGGGGCCGACCCCGGGGGCCGGGGCCGGGGCCGGGGCCGACCTTGGGGGCCGGGGCCGGGGCCGGGGCCGACCACGGGTGCCGGGGCCGGGGCCGGGGCCTACCCTGGGGGCCGGGGCCGGATATTTTCGGCCCCCGGCCACCCCTGGTAAAACATACATCCAGAAAGTTTGAGCGATTTTCTCTCATTACTTTCTGAGCAATAATAACGTGAAAACAGGAGGGCATAGAATTAGCTACGGTAGGTCTGAGCCGCCCTTCTATTTCACATGCTCTCTCGACCGAGCGACAGGCAACTTTATGAGCGCGCGCATTCAAACTCGTTCTTTAGCGCTACTGTATAATTATTCGCCGGATAGTTCCTTATTATGACTTTGAAAATTTGTTAATCTCTGTGAAACAATGCAATTAATGTAACTTTTGTTTTGTTTTTCAAAGTTTATATAAATTAAAAAAATGTTTTGTTTAGTAGTTAATATCAATGGAACTTACCGTAAATGGAATTTGTTTTTCCTCTTCTTCAGAGTTTAGACTGGTCAGCCTCTCCGGGTAGCATCAGCGGCAGCTTTGCCTTCTTTGGTGGTTTGCCATGGAGCAAGGACGACAGCAAGTACAGTTCTTCTACGAATTTCATATATATGCATAGTTGTATGCCAATTTCTAAATACATTTATAACTGCTGCCGCGCCTTCATTCTATGGTAAAAGTTCCGGGAGCGGTGCGGGAACTTTCAGAATTCCCGCACCGGTCCCGAAAAGTTCCTGGAAAAAATCTTGAGTGGTGCGGGAAAGTTCCCGGAGAAAACAGTGTGTCATGCGCACTAAAATTACATTCCTTTGGCATGAAAATGTTTATTCGTATATTTTATTACTTTGATATACATTTTCAAATTAGAATTTCGTCATAAGCTGCTCTTCCTCCTGCACTGCAAAGAAGGTCAAACTTTCCATTGGAAAGAAAAGACCATTTTAACTTGTAACAATGACGACTTGATTTTTTTTTGCATTTTTTTTGCTCAAATTTCATCGCTTTTCTCCAGTTGTATTAATAATCATTTGACGGAGAACCTGATGAATTCTCTAAAAATAAAGTGAGAAAATATATAGTTCTTGAGAACGAATGAGCAACTTTCGTAGGAATTCATAGCTTTCTGGAAAGGCGTAAGAAAGAAAGTTTGAAAGAAGAAAGCAAGGATGAAAGTAGGAAGCAAAGTAAGAATTAAGGAAAGAAAGGAAGAAAGAAAGACAGAAAGTAAGCAAGAATAAGTAAGTAAGATAGTAAGAAATAAGGTAAGAAAGAAGGAAAGAAAATAAATATGAAATAAAGTAAGAAAGATAGTAGGAAAAAGAAAGAAAGATAGTAAGAAACAAAGTAAGAAGGAAAGAAAGAAAGAAAGTAAGAAACAAACTAAGAAAGAAAGGAAGAAAGAAAGATGCCTATTAAAAATACCCCGGACCTAAACGCGACATGGGTTCGAGAGTCGGTGAGCGTTATTTCCCGGAAATTGCTTTAACTGCGAGAGAAAACTAAAGATAACCACAAAATGAGAGAGGCCAGACAAACCATATCTCGAGTAGGTTTGTCTGCGCCTCCACTTTTACACGCTATTTCTCACAATTTCAAAGATGCGGGATCTTTCCCGGAGCGCTGGATACATTTGAGCAAAATCGGTCCGGTATCTTTCCCGGAGCAGTCTAGAAAACCTCCGAGGTTCCATGCTATAGCATATAAAAAGTCCGGGAAAGTTCCTGCACACCTCAGAACAATTTTTTTTGAGTTCCGGGACCCCTGACCGAACTTTCTTGAGAATGAATGCGCGGCTGACTGTTATGACATCATCCATGCCTTGTAGAATGCATAAGCATGTTAAGACTGAATTCAACTGGAAAGAAGACAAACAAGTGGATAGTTGTCACCTCGATTCAGCTTCCGACCGAGGACGTCAAGGTTCAACAAAATGACACTAAAATTATATAATTATTCTTTAAATAACCATATAAATATGAACTTATATTATAATACATGAGGACGAGACATTTGTAAGTTAATAAAATAAAAATAAAAATGAACTTCTTCTTGCAGCGTCTCGCCTCTCTGCGCGAGTGGACGGTGGTTGTGGTTGGCGACGGGAAGACGCCGAGTGACTGGAAGCTGGACGACGTTCACTTTCTCTCCATCGACGACCAGCACAGACTCGGACTCGACAGCGTAAACGCGCTGCCGTTGGTGAGAAATTTTGTGGCAAAATTTTTGTAAAGAAAATTAAATAATTATGTTTAACCATACTTTTGTTAAACTACAATGGTTTTTTTTTGCGTTTGAGGGCAGCTACACGCGCAAGAATGCCGGGTATCTCTACGCGATTGCGAACGGCGCCGAGTGGATCTACGACACGGACGACGACAACAAACCATACGGTAAGGCACACTAAAAATACGATAGGGCACACTAAAAATACGGTAGGGCACACTAAAAATAAGATGGGGCACACCGAAAGTGAAAGGACACAAAAAGTGTTCAAGCACACCAAAAATGATGGCAAACATTACTTTTAATAAATAAAAAAATTACAATTATAAACGCATGTCTAATAAAAAGCTAATAAATTGAAATGCTTTGCAGGAAAGGGCCTCGACCAGTTCGACTACAACGAGACGGTCAGCGGCCTTCGCTTTCAAGACGCGAGCGAAGACGACGGCGCGAGATTCAAGAGAGCAGCCGAATTCAAGTCGTTACTCTTCTTATATACACTTAACAATATATGCGAAAAAATCTCTTACAAATATTCAAGTACGGCTGCAAGTAAAGGTGCATACATATATTGGAGAGATAGAATTAAAAAATTCTTTTTTTTCATTGATTTGTCTTGAGATAACGAGAAACATGCATGGTTAACTAACAATTAGGAAAAAAAAAATTTTGTTGATTTTTATCATTTTTAGACAGCGCCTCTTCAATCCTTATCGCCATTTTGGAGCCACCGAAATGTGGCCACGTGGTTTTCCGCTCGAGTATTACAGGTAAGCTATAAAGATGTTTGATCATTACTTAATAAAAACGGGTTATTGATCAAAAATTCTAGCTTGCTCTATAATCATCATCACATTTTATGGAAGTTATATTTTCAAAAAAATTATTGATTGATTATTTATTTCAGCAATCACGAGCATATGAACGGCATGTTTCGCGTGTGCGAGCACATGAGAATCGCAGCAGTGCAGCAGGGCATCGTGCACAAGGTAGCAAATCGTTATTTATTTACTTAAGCCTATTGTCTCAAATACATCTACTTTTGAAATGTCCACCAATATTGGCAAAAACTTGTAAAGTATGCAATAAAGTAAAAACTTGTAAAGTAACTGGCAAAGTATGCATGTGAATTTTGTTTGCTTTTTAAGAAATATCTCTCAAACTTATCGCCTTTAAGGATCCGGACGTCGATGCGATCTACCGTCTCCTGAACGCGGATCCTACAAGTGGACTCAATAAACGCTTCAATAGATTTGCACCGCCTGTTACGCTAGCGCCTGGTGGGCATTAATTCTTTCATAATTTCTTGAAAATTTCGAACTGAAGCTTAAAGTTCAGTGTAACTGCTCAAAGCTCGTTTTCTGCATTATTACAATTCAGGAACGTACTCGCCATGGAACTCACAGAACACGCTCTTTCACAAACGGGCTTTCTTTGGTCTCTTTCTTCCAACGACGGTAGGGTTCTGTTCGTTTTCATTGATGTCAGTTCACTAGCATATCTCTAACATTTATCACATTGCTCTTTGAACTCTGATCTCTGAACTCTGCTCACTCATCGTAGCTATGCCCTTGAACGAGGAGTAACCACTCTAAACGTTTTGTTCTCTTGATATTATGAGAATCGGTCTTCTCTATATCTAACTTGAATGTATGATTATTTTGCGCCTTAGCTTTTTTGAATCCCCGTCATTGCTCCACAGGTCGCCTTCCGCGTCACGGACATTTGGCGCAGTTTCTTCACGCAGAAGCTGCTTCATCTCATCGGCGAGTCCGTCTCCTTCGTCCCCGTAAATGCCATTCAAATTAGAAATGCGCACGACTTCTTGAAGGACTTCAAGCAGGAAATGTTAGTTGCTTTCTTTATTCTTGCTGTCAGCTTTGTTTGTACATTTATTTCTATTTGTTAAAACTTTTAATCTATTGAAAAAATATTTATAGCTTTTAATTGTATTCCTTGCCATAAAGATATCGCGATAGATAAATAATTAAGCATAATAAATAATTAATTAATTAAGCATAAATAACTGCTTTAGTGACGTCTACAAGAAGACGGGCGATCTGCTTTCCTTCCTGGACTCTTGGGAGTGTCCGCATCCCTCGGTGGACGCGTGCGCCATCCAACTGGCCGCCGACATGGCCGCCCGGCAGTTCTGGGGGGAAGAGGACGCGAGGCTCGTCCGGCTGTGGATCGAGGATCTTAAGAAGATCGGGTTGGGACTATGTTTTTGCAGAGTGTGTTTTTGTTAACTTCTACTACTTTTTTTACTTGTATATGTATTATACATATGTGTATTTCTCCTCGGTAATCCAGAATATCTAACAAGGAGTTATGCCCCGATTGATTGTTACTGAATCCTTTTCTCTCTATCGACTTGCTTTTAATGACGTTTTCATGACGAAACTTTGCTTCTCACAGACGTGCATTGCCACATTGGCCAGCACATTGTTGGTCAAAAATTTTTCCGTTCTTTCTCTCTCTCCCTCTCTCCTCTCTCTCCCTCTCTCTCCCTCTCTCCTTCTCTCTCTTTCTCTCTCACTCTCACTCTCATTTACTCCCACTCGCTGCATTTCTTTGCTCATCTGCAGAATGCTCGTCTACGGTTGAGGTCTCGATAGCCACATCATAGACTCCAAAAATACACGAATGGAATAGATTGATATTTAGCTTCATCCCAAGAGCGACTTGAGGAGAAGAAAGAAGAAAAGATAACTTCATAGAAGCTTAAAAATGCACAGTCTTAGTCTATTTTTCAAAGCAAGGTTGAAAGTATGTAGAGCTGTTCCTTTTACTACTTGTATCTTTAATTGCTTTCATCGGTTATATTCACGCATGTAGGATTGCTTCATATTATTTTTAAAGTGTAATAAAATATTATATTCTTTCTCTTTTAGCTACAAGTTCCCGCCACTTCGCGACGGCCGCTCCGATTACCCGGCCGCCATGAGCAATGAGACGCGACTTCATAATTGTCGGCCCGCACACATTCAGCTTACCACCGATCTACCGGAGGATCTCACTCAGCCGGTCAGAGAGAGAGAGAGAGAGAGACAGCGACTGACAGAGAGAGAGGGAGAGAGAGAGAGAGAGAGAAAGAAAGGGAGAGAAAGAGAGAGAGAGAGAGAGCGCGAGAGAGAGAGGACATTTATTATACTGGAAGATCTCACTCATTGTCAGCAGGTAAGAGATTAGAGATCAAAGAATGAGAAATACAAAAAAAAATCAGCAGCTTCTTTACTTATGCGATAGAGAACTTTTTTCAACGAAAATGTTAAAAATATTTACTAATTGCATTTGCTTAATTAATAATTTAGGCGCACAAGCGTGCCGAGGACAAGATCGCGTCGTTCGGTGACATCGAAAGTTGGTGCCACGCGTCGCCTGAATCCTCCAAAATCACCTTTGACTTCCCGTCACCTGAGACTCTCGCAATGCAGCACGCGATTACGCCAGGCTTGGCGCAGAAGCTGGAAACTGTTAGATTTTGAATTTCTCTAATCTCTCTCTCTCTCTCTCGCTCGTTCTCTCTCTCGCTCTTTCTCTCTCTCTCACCTATTCTCCATTCCAGGTACTCGTCATCTCCAACAACTTCCGCTGGAGCGCCGGCGTCGGCCTTCAGCAGCGACTCTACGATCCCTTCTTCGCCGCCGTCTTCATGTGCGGCGCCTATGACTCGGATCAGATTGACGAGAATGCCGATGCGAGTGAGTCACAAGTTTAACACAAATTGAACTTGTACACCTGGCCGACTTCTAAGAAACACGGCCCATATTTTCTAAAACACGGCGCATATTGTCTAAAACACGGCCCATATTTTCTAAAACACGGCCCATATTTTCTAAAACACGGCCCATATTTTCTAAAACACTTCCAATTTTTTCTAAATCACGGCCCATTTTTTTTAACGCGACCTGTGGTTTCTAAAAGACGGCCCTTGTTTTTCAGAGTTCCCTCCCCGACGAGCGCACGTCAACTATATCTACATGAGCGAGGAGGAGATGCACGCTGGCTACCACGCCTTTTATTGCCTCTGCAAAATCAAGGAGATGCGGCTGCAGAATGTCAAGGGTTAGAAGGACGTTCTTCCTGTCGAAATTGGCGAAATTGACGGAATTGACGGAATTGACGAACTTTACGAAATCCCACAAAACCTTAACCACTTGGGCAAATATACACACACTTGTATGCAAACCGTTCTAGCCCATATTACTAGATAATTTTTTCAAAACATACACATTCATAAGTTGACTTAGAAGCAGAAATATTACGAAAACGACACTTCTTACATATTGCACATGAACTAAGGGAGAACTTTATTAAAAGTACATATATAATATGTATATGCTAATTTGCAATCCTCTGTTGGCTAACAAAAATGTTCATGGCAGTGTGCCACTGCCCAGCGAGACAATGGGGCAGAAAATAACGTTATTGTTCGGCAATGCGTAACTTTCCTCCTTCCTTAGGCTACTTCCTCATTGCCGATGATGCCGCCTTCAACTTGTGGCACCCGCTTAATCTCGACATTGCCCACCACGGAAGTCGCAACATGGGACCGGGTCCATGGTGGGCACAAATTGTATTTATTATAAAATATTGTATTATTAAAACATTATTTACATTATCTTATTATATAATTTTCACATAAAAAGTGGTGATTATTGTTAGTTGGCTATATTTTTGCGCAAACTGCAAGGTCTACTCAAAGGAGCCCGCTGATGAACGTTTTAGTCATTAAAATATTAATAGAATGTGATCCTTTCGGATATACATATGTAGAAAAAAAAGTGTTGTCTGTGCTAGAAGCATTTCATCAAAAAAACTAGAAAATAACTTGGCGTCTTGCGAAGAAGAAAAAGCACCCTGCCCTATCACTCAATGTGCTATGGGTGTGTGGCACTCTCTTCGTGATGGATTTGTGCGCTGCGCCAAAAGTGAACTCTATTACAGCAAGCGTGCATGTGCAAGCGTCACTGTACGGTGAAGGGCGCTAGAACTTGTGTGCGCCTTTTGGAGGGCAGGCTTCTGACATGTCAAAAAAGCGACTTAATTTTAAAACCTTGTTTGCCTTGTGTTGCTGCAAGCATTGATTCCTTATGAATTCTGAAAGTATTGATTGATCACCATTGACATTTATAGGTGGCCAAGGGAAGTGGGCGTGGCGGCTGCGAAACAAGCGCTCGAGTTGATCGAGGGCAAGTACGCGCAAGATAAGGAGATTCAGAAGGCATGGCGGCAGTACGGACAAGCCGTCAGTCATTGTTAAAATAATTTTTTTCTTTTCTGTCATTCTCTCTCTCATTCCCTCTCGTTCCCTTCCCTCTCTCTCTCTATCTCCTCCTCTCCTTCTCAGCCTCTCTCTCTATCTCTCTTTCTTTCTCTATCTGTTTCTTTCTTCCGTTCCTTCTCTTTCCACATCTTTCTCTCGCTCCCTTTCTCTCTCTCTCTCACTCTCTCTCTATCTCTCTCCTTCTCTCCATCTCTTTCTCTCTCCTCAGCTCGTGGAACGTGACTACGCTGACCACGCAGGCAGACGCGTCCACAACGCATCTGAGCAGATTGTGATCCCAGATGGCTGGATGGTGTCCGACTGGCTCTACCTGCCCTCGACGAATCTCACCTACTTTTCGGAGCTCGCTAATGTAAAGAGAAGAAGAAGAAGAAAAATTAAACATTATTTAACACTTTTATGTGGCATTTAATACTTTTGACAACCAATTTTATATGCATAAAAATTGTTACAATTTTTTTGGGGCTAACTTTAAGAAATCTTCAGGTGTTCTACGAGACACGCTTATTTCATGAGCTCGTCTTTGGCAAGTTCATGTACACGCTTCCGCATGAATTGTCCGTTTCGAACCCTATTTCTCTTTCACTTTTACTGGCACAATCTCTCTCTCTCTCTCTCTCTCTCTCTCTAATCTGTCAATACTTCTTCTCTCTAACTACTCTCTTACTATTTCCCTTTCTCTATCGCTTTCTTCTCTGTATATCTTTCTCTCCGTCTCTGCACTATCTCTACCACTTCCGTCTAACTACTCTCTCTCTATTTTTCTTTCTCTTTCACATTCTTAGCTGCATCTTTCACTCTCTTTCGTTCTCCCCTCTCTCACGCTCTCTTAATCTGTCTCTACCTCTTTTCTCCAACCACTCTTTCTCTCTCTCTCTCATACTTTTCAGGCACGAAAACGTTCGCTACCTCTGGGGCGACCGTCCCGAATGGGCGCAGATTTTCAAATCTTCTCTGCTCGCGATGCATCCGGTGAAGATGTCCGGCTTCGGCGATCCGAATGCCCCCGCGCGAGCGCTCTACTGCAACAAGATTCTCTCCGTCATACACGCGGGCATCTTCCACTTGAACAAGACCGAGCCCTTGAATGGCTAATTATAGTGCGCCTGCGCTTTTCGTATACGGCAATACCCGAAATCACAAGTGCTAACTACCTATGGTACAAACAATTATTGCGAGAAAGATTCGCATTTCATTTATAGCACGCAGTTTTTTTGGATAGAAGGGAGTAAGCGAGAGAAAAAATTTCATTACTCAAGCCATTTTCGTCGCATTGATACAACGCATTCGACTGATTTTTATGGAATTTATTGCCTTTTTAGGAGTGTGATGGATTTTTTTCTAGTAACTTATTCAGTATTTTAAGAATATTTTAATAATGTGAACTTTTTTAAACCAAAAATGCTGTCAAAAATATTATTAAATGAGACACTGAATAATCAGTAATTATGGTTTAATTATTTTATTATTATTATTGGTATCGGCGCTTTAGCAATGCGGGTATGAGATGTTAAAGATTACAAGAAACTAGTCAAGAGTTCTTGAAGGTTCAAATGGATAGAATTTGAATGCTAAATTCCTGTTTGAAAGTCTTTTTTTTGTATACGTATGTCGGATAAAGTAGAAATTTCTAAGAATTCACTGTTCTTTTCATTGTAATAAATATTTTTTTTCAGCTTGCGAAGAACCATAAAGAAATCAAGCATTCATGGTACATAGTTTACACGGTTGTATACCCTTTGTCGCGTTATCTGGCTTGCTTTTTTCCAATATTTTTCTGCTAATGTTTTTCTTTTATTTTACCTTCATTGACTCTTTTTTAATGGGTATCTCCCTTCCTTTTTCCTCTCTTCGATCGCCAACTGATGCATATATTTGATTTCTTTGAGTAAAGTATCACTAGTATGCGTACTTTTCTCTGACATATTTGGTGGATCCGCATATTTTTTGCATGTGCAAAATATGCATTTCTCAATGAAATAGAGTTGGTATTATGGCAAGTATGGTTAATATTTAAAAAACCATGAATTCTAGAGAAGCTGTATATTAATAATGAAGATGAATAACTACTACTAATATTTTTCTACTACTAATATTACTCTCAGAATACTAACATATTCTATTCATTTTGGAAGTCAATAACTACTAAAATTACACTAATATTACTTATGAATTCTATTCATTTTGGCCGCCGGAAGATGTTCGAGTGCATTGTTGCGAGTATCTTGCGGCAGAAGAGAGATCGCGAGACGGAGGCATTCGCGAACCGGGACATCTTCACGGGATGCAGCGCGAGCAGCGAGGGAGAGTAGGACTGCGGCCACTTGACGCGGTCAGCAAGCCAGAGGTAGAGAACGTTGTGTCTGCAGAGCGAGAGAGAGAGAGAGAGAAGAGGTGAGAGAGAGAGAGAGGTGAGAGAAGAAAGAGAGAGCGATAGAAAGAGAGAGGGAGTGGAGAGACATTGAGAGAGAGGAAAAGGACAAAAAGAGAATTCTGAAGCCACACTGACAACTCGTGCGGCAACGTGTACAACAACTTGTGGAAGGCAATCTCCCCGAAGAGATGGGACTCGTAGAAAACCTAAAAGTTTCTGACATGACCAAACTCTAGCTGCATATATATGTATGCATGTACAAGACATTCATTTGTTACCTTCTAAACTGGTAACAATATAAGTGTTGTGATGTTCGACAAATACAAACTTCCTCCGCTATATTTGAGGCAACATCAGCAGTTGTATATTTCATCAGTCAATCTCTTTCGATCTCTCTCTCTCTCTCTCTCTGTGTTCTTTTCTCTGCTACTTTCACCCCCTCCTATCTCTCTCTCTCGCTCTCTCACTTCCGCATGCATAAACTTGCTGAAAACGAGTTCATGTGAGTCGCTACATCCGTAGAACACCACAAACTCTTCATCTCCCAGTTTCACGTATCATTCCTGACTAGGGTTCGACGATCCCTGAACCTATAGACCTTAGTTACTTACGTTTGCGAGGGCGGCAACGTAGCTGAGATTGGACGAGGGTAGGTAGTGCCAGTCGGAGATGGCCCAGCCATCGGGGATTACGAACTGCTGGGACGCGTTGCGGACACGATGACCGCCTGGAGCGACGTAGTTGTAGGTGGACAACTGAAGAGAGAGAGGGAGGGAGGGGGAGAGATAGAGAGAGGGAGAGAAAGAGAGGAATAGAGGGATGCGAAGGAGAGGGAGAGAGAGAGAAGGAGAGGGAGTGAGAGGGCAAGAGACAGAGAGAGAGTGTGGATTATGAATACTTATGGTGGAGAGTGGAAATAACATTTAAAAAATAGAATACTATGATAGAGAAGGAGAGAGAGAGAGAGAGCGCGAGAGAGAGAGAAAATAAGCAAAAAAAAGGTTTGATGGCAACTGACAGCATCGTTGTACTGCCGCCACGCCGTCTGAATCTCGGGATCCTTGGCGTATTTGCCCTTGATCAACGCAACAACCCTCTTCGCTGCTTTCCAGCCAACGGGCTGAGTCCACCTGAGCATCAAGTTCAATAATAATTACCCCATAAAGTAATAACATGAAAAATAAGATGGTTGTCATGCCATGTACATACTATGTAGATACATATGTATGATTACTATAATAAAATCCAGTGGAATCATGTATCGTGTGCGTCGATACCTATCCCCCCCCCCCTTTTCTTAGCAGTATATAAACGAGTCCGTTAATCTCGGCGTCCTGTTCAACCATTTCGCTAAAAATCAGAAGGTGCAATTAGGATGCTTCGACCTTGTGTCAGGGACATCGTGGCAGGAGTTAACGAGTAACATCGAAATATTAATTTCATGTACGATAAATAAAATAAATAAATACATAAAGTTGTGGCATCGAAAACCCTATAGGAATAGGCTATTGTTTCTGTATCAATTAAAAAGAATTTTCAAAAATATAGAAAAAAAATTCTAAAGACATCTCAAGTTGGGAATGCCAAACCAATAGCCGGGTATGAACTTGCGATCGGAATGATGCGCGATGTTGAGATTGAGTGGATGCCACAAGTTGAAGATGGCATCGTCGGCAACCATGAAATAGCCTGTGGAAAGAATTGTATTGTACGGTCTGGCGGAACAATATTGTTCGATCTGGCAGAACAATATTGTACAATTGCTTTAATTTTCAAACGCGGCTTTATAAATGCTTGTGAAGAATCTTGTGATTCTGTACAATAACAAAAAAAAATCTTTCTTATATAACGGGCAAAACAACAAATAGAAAGTATGGTGGAAAAACTAGTTGGCACAATTGATTAAATAATCTTATATCCATAACTTTAAAAATCAAAATAGCTCTCCTCTCACCCTTGACGTTCTGTAGTCGCAGCTCATTGACCTTGGCGAGGCAGAGATAGGCGTGGAACCCGCGGAACATCTCATCGTCACTCAGGTAGATGTAGTTGACTGGAGACGAAAACATCGGCGGATATTCTTAACGGCTATTTTTAGATGCTTTAATTTAATTTAATTTTTTTTATTGATTGCTAACTACAAATAAAAATTTTATAACTAACAACAATGCATAAAATATATTCTAGAAATGAAAACAATTATTATATGTATTTACTATTGAAATATATGCATGTATAAAAGATTAAAGAGTAATATAAAAATATTTAAAATAAAAACAAAATAAAAAAGGTATTTTCCAAAACTCGAATCCGCCTTCTTGTTGAGCTCGTTCGCGTCGTACGTGCCGCAGATGAAGACGGCACCGAAGAAGGCGGCGTACAGACGCTGCAAGAGGCCGATGCCGAAACGCCACGGGTAGTTGTTCGTGAGTATCAGGACCTTGTTGTAACAGAGAGTGAGAGAGAAAGAGTGAGAGAACTAGAGAAGAAAGAGAAAGAAGAGAGAGACAGGAGTAGAAGATTGCATTGAAAGTGGAATGAGAGAAAGGTGAATAGAGAGAAAGGTGAGCAGAGAGAGAGAGAGAGAGAGAGAGAGATAGAGAGAGAGAGAGAGAGAGAGAGAGAGAGAGAGAAACGAACTGTGTCGAGCTTCTGCTGAAAGGCGGGCAGCGTTGCGTGCTGAGCTGCGAGTATTTCTGGTGAAGGGAAATTGAATGTGAGCTTGGCACACTTCGGCGCAGCTCGACACCACCCTTGGAGGTCGCCAAAGGCAGCAATCTTCTCCGCTGCTCGTTTAGTAATCTAGTAAAAGTATGTACATATGTGAAGTTCAGCCTGCATTCATTGTCCCACATGCTCTTTCTCTTCCTCTCTTTATCTCTCTTACCCTCTCTATTTCCATACATCTCTCTCTCTTTCTCTCTCACTCTCGCACTGTCTCTCGGTCTCTCTAAGGCTCTCAATCCCTGACCGGCTGGCTGAGATCGTCAATTAGTTCACTCGTCAGTTGAATGTGAATGGGGCGGCAATTGTGCAATCTCGTTGCATTGCTCATATTGATCGAATAATCAGAGCGGCTATCGCGGAGAGGCGGGAACGTGTAGCTGATACAGATCAAAGTCGATAAAAGAAAACAAGCTATAAGAAAACTCAAAGGAAAACATCATAAAGATAGAAAATTCAAATAGACTATGGTCGAGTTTCGTGTTTTATCATATAGTTTTTTTTATATCCGAGAGAAGTGTGTAGCTTGAAAGTGGTCTCCAAGAAGAATATGCTGCTCCATTTAAGTTTCGCAAAAAAGATTAACTATCAGAGATAGAACGAAACTTTCCTGCAGATTCTCTCTAAATCACACGCTCCCTCGCCCTTGTGACTAAGGCAAAAAAGACGAGAATTCAAATGCAAGTTTTTGGCGCTCCATTAGCTACACGCCTTTTTGGCTACATGCGCGTACCCGATCTTCTTGAGATCCTCGATCCACAGCCGGACGAGCCTCGCGTCCTCTTCGCCCCAGAACTGCCTGGCGGCCATGTCGGCGGCCAGTTCAATGGCGCACGCGTCCACCGAGGGATGCGGACACTCCCAAGAGTCCAGGAAGGAAAGCAGATCGCCCGTCTTCTCGTAGACGTCTCTAGAATTTCGGTTTGACCCAATATATGCATATTACAGAATGCTGACTTTAAAATAATTTATAATCGATTTTAAAGATGAATATATACAATAAAATAAAAGTCTAAGACTACTATTAAAAAAATTATTTTATATTAAACGTGGCTGCGCATTTGTTTTCTGGAAAAAGGCTAGCCATTCATTTTTTTTGCTCTTGAGCATTTTAACTGCCTAAAGAAAAGAAATCGAAATCCGCAACAAAAGAGCAGCGACTTCTCCTGCTTGAACTCCTCGAGGGTGTTGTGCTGCGCGAGACGAGTTCGCCGCGCGTTCGGAGGGACGAACGAGATGGACTCGCCGATGAGATGAAGCAGCTTCTGCGTGAAGAAACTCCGCCAAATGTCCATGACGCGCTTGGAAACCTGCGAAAAGGTTTTGGGCGGCTATTACAAATTCCAAATCTTAATGAGAAAGGCGGGATGTTCAACTTTCAAATATTCATGCGAATGCCAATAATGAAAGCAACTACCGTCGTCGGCAGAAAGAGACCGAAGAAGGCGCGTCGATGAAAGAGAGTGTTCTGCGAATTCCACGGCGAGTAGGTGTCTGCAGAATAGATTAACACTACTGAATGAATGCACAACGCACACACCCTCTGAACCTCTCTGATCTATCTCTGCATCTCTCCCTCTCTCCCCTCAGTCTCCCTCTCCTTCTCCCACTCCCTTCCCTTTCCCTCTCTCTCTCCCATTCTCTCTCTGTGTTCTTTCCCCTCCCTTAACCGCTTCCTAACCAGGCGCCAGCGTGACGCGCGGCGCAAACTTGTTGAATCTTGCATTTACTCGGGTCGTCTTCGGGTCGCCTTTGAGAAGCCGGTAGATCGCATCGACATCGGCCTCCTTTAAAGCCACTTTTTAAAGGAGTGTGAAACGCAACCTGAATTTATTTTAATTTATTTTTATGAGCATTGCCTCTGTCTAAATCACATGCTCTTAGACCATTGTGTGAATCAAACAAGAATGAGGCTTTTCGGCTCCTTTAAAGGGCATTTCCATTGAAGTTCCGTTCTTTTATGTAAAATAAAATAATTACTTGACTAAAACGCATTCATATACACACCTTATGAAACATGCCCTGCTGGACAGCGGCACTTCTCATTCGTTTGCAGACGCGAAACATACCCACGGCGTGTTCGTGTTGACTTAAAACAAACAGTAAATAATCAGTACAAATATCATCACTCTTTTTCAAAATGACAATAGTGTTCTTTTCTAACGATATTACATTGTAAAATAATTGTAAAAACGTAAATATGCCGAGTAATTATGCATTTACCTCAAGTATTCTAACGGAAAGCCTCGCGGCCACATTTTGTCCGCACCGAAGTGTTTGTACGGATTGAAGAGCCGCTTTCTGCAAGAAAAACAAAGAATGAGAATCTTTTAGACTTTGCTATCGGTCTCACAAAGTATTGACAGGGAATGGATTCTTTTATTTATTTATACGGTAACAACAGTAATATTTTTCATAAAGATATCATCAGGGGTGGCCGGGAGCCGAAAATATCCGGACCCGGCCCCAGAATAAGCCCCCGCCCTGAGGTCGGCCCCGGCCCGGCCCCCGGGGTCGCCCCGAAGGAGGCCCAGGCCCCAATATAAAAAAAATTGTTAGAAAAAAAAACAAAAATAAAAAATATATATCCAAAATTGAGAAAATTCGTCTGCGCAATACATCTGTAACAATAAATAACAAAGCGGGGCACTTTTCATCATAAATTGGGTTATAAGTTGTATAACTGGGAGTGAACTTGATTCAATTATCCACGACCCCCGGCCGCCAGGGTCGGCGTACGCCGTTTATTGTGTCGTGGTAGTTATATTACTCAAAGATATCAAAGTATGATATATCGGGGCCGGGGCAGGGGGCCCGCCACCCTTGGATATCATACTTTGATATCTTTGAGTAGTATAGATAAGATATTCAAAGAATGCTTACTGTAACAGGCTCTCTTCACCGTGAGCGTCTTCAAAGCGTACGCCGCTTACTGTGCCGTGGTAGTCAAATTGATGGAGGCCATTGCCTGCAATTATCATTATAATCACACATCCTTGCTGCTTAATCGCAAAAAAAAATACCCATGGAGCTATCTGAGTACTGTTACGGAGAAATTATATGCATACCTATATGGAGTCCTTTTTTAATCAAACCTATAGATTACAATTTTTTTCGCTCGAAGATATGAAATATGTAAATATAAATTCTTCATAATCGTAATCATTCCCTTTAATTATACATTGATTTTGATCCATTCTTGACTGTTTTTTCGGGGTGACCTTCCGTATATACATTGTCCCTATCTTATAATTAGTGTGCACTACCGTATTTTAGTGTGCCCTACCGTATGGCTTGTTGTCGTCGTCCGTGTCGTAGATCCACTCGGCGCCGTTCGCAATCGCGTAGAGATACCCGGCATTCTTGCGCGTGTAGCTGCCCTCAAAAGTAAATTCGCATCATATTTTTTTTAATTGAGAAAATGTGCTTTGAAAAAGCGAACTTAAAATAAGCGTAATTTGAAAATCTATTTAAATTCAATTATTCCTTGTAGACCTGATTAATAATTAAAATAGTCATAAATGATTAAACCTATGTAGATTTAACAATCATGAATGCACAATGGCTAAAAGTGATTTGTAATATTATACTTACGCTTTTTTTCAAACACAGAGTAGTTGAAGAACTCTTGCATATTTCTCCTTTTTTTGTTATTGTGAAATTAGTCATTTTTTTAATCTGTCCGACAAAAAAAAAGGATTTAAGAAATAAGTGATCGATTACACTCAATTAATATTTCTGACCAACGGTAGCGCATTTACGCTGTCGAATCCAAGCCTTTCCTGGTCGTCGATGGAGAGAAAGTGAACGTCGTCCAGCTTCCAGTCACTCGGCGTCTTCCCGTCGCCAACCACAACCACCGTCCACTCAGGCAGAGAGGCGAGGCGCTGTGAACAGAAAATATGCAATGTCTGTTTCGATCAGAAAATAACTAAGATTCAACTAACGAATGATTTTCCCGGTGTATATTTGAGCTACTTTGAATATGCAAATATTTAGCAGTTCTTTCGATTACAATTAGAGTGCGTGTGAAATATCTATGAGAGTTTTAAACTTAGGGTCCATATAACTTTAAAATAAACAAAACAAAATTTCAAAAAGTTTTGAAGCACGATTTGGTTTTGTAAACATCAAATTTGACAGAATTCAATAGAATTAAGGAAAACCTTGACAGCTCCTGTTGGATGCTGCTCTGACATTAGGACAATCCACTTTTTTGTTTTCTTGCCGACGGCTTGTAGACTGAGACTGTAAACACTGGAATTTAGCAACCTATACTCGACGGGTTAAAGAGATTAATAAATTATCGGTGTAATCGAATCGCAAATGTCAATAGGTTTAGCTTACTTGGTCTCCCTCTTCTTGTTCGAGGGCAGGCTTTGGATGCTTATTCGTTCCGAGAATTTCTCCCAGTCCAATGGCTAAATAATTTAAAAGCTACTTTTGCAAAGGTCAGACCCGTTGTTATTCTTGAATAATCATTTCATATTTTAGTCCCAGATATATCCAATAAAAAAAGGAAGAAAGTTTTTAATTCACTTACCTTATCCGCCAGCATGAACAGTGATATTAAGCAGAATACGAGGAAAATAAATAGACATGATGACGTTCGATTACGTCGTAATACGCTTCGGATGATAGAAGAGACTCCGATGATCTGAAAAATGAATGGAAACACAGGATATGGTTGTTTTCTTCTTGCCGAAGGATAGGGTCTCCGAAAAAGTGAGTACAATTAGATTATGTTATTATGTATATAACGCAAAATAAGGCCAGAGCAAAGGAAAGATTAGAGAAAAAAAATCTTACCTGATTTTTCCGCCGCATTACCCGGGGAGATGCAAAGAAGTCCTCGTTTATTAAATATTCACTGTGACAAGCAGCGAAGCGAAGAGTAAGAATAAAGAAAAGAGGGAATTCTCCAGGATTACAGGCCGCGCCAAGCGAACTCCGTCATACATACGAGATTGTTTGCCTATGAATAACAATGACAAGCAGCCAAACGCCTTGTTGGAACAGGAAGAGAGCGAAATGTATGTTGTCTGATGAAGGCATTTTTGTTTCCATTGTAGTTTGAAGATAAATAAGCTGAACGATGATTGAGAGTAGCAGAGAATGTTTTAGCGAGAAAGAGGGCAGAACGAGATGGGAGATCAATTCGAGAAAACTAGAGAGAGAGAGTGCGAGAGAGAGAGAAAGAGACAGAGATAGAAAGAGGGAGAGAGAGAAAGGGAGGAGAGTGAGAGAGAAAGAATTGTTCGGAATGAAATGGACTCCTTAAGCCTACGAGGCTCGAATTGACTTGCACTCGCTTATGACGATGAGCACAGTGTTCCCCTGCAGCGACCTTATTTCGAATCAGCCGCACGATTAATCTCCCTCGAGGACATGGACAAGCGTCTCTGATATGTCCAGGACATTTTCTAGGGTGGGAGACAAATGTCACAGACACTAAGGAAAAGTCCTATGTTAATACACGGGTCTCGCATCTGTCTCTCATATGTCTTTGAAATGTCTCGGACACTTTTATGAAAATATTATGTCCAAGACATCGAGAATGTCTGGGACAATGTCCAAGACATCCTGAGAAGGCGAGAGAGTATGCAATTTGAAGAGAGGCGAAACAAACACGTCAAATGTCATTTCTTGTCTCCGAGACAAAAGTTCTGACTTCGTCTTATTGAACGCGCAATCGTACTGTTTATACGTACTGTAGCTGCTACTTTTGGCAGGAGAAGCAGCTTTCAAAAAGTGTTTTTTTTTACTTCGCATCCATTGTCGTTTTGCTTACTTATTTCTGTGATTTGTTCTCAAATACGTTTTGATGATTAAATAGATGAGCTCCGCTCACTTGATGGAAGAATTCTTTCCGCTTTCAGAAGGTGCGCGTTACGTCTAGGCATTCTTGGTGGCAAAGCAGCTCCCTCCACTTCCGACTTCAGAACATCCTCAGCTCCGTTGGTATCGACGCAGACGCTGAGAAGGTGCGGTCTTCCTTCTTTTTTTTTCTTTTTCATTCCATTTTTTCTTCGTGTAAGTTTGTTGAACTGGGCGACAAAATATTCTTGCAAGATATTCCTGTTACCCTAAGTTGTAGTAAAGCAAGGAAACGTTTGTTAAATTGTCTTTTCCATAATTGTTGATTAAAAGTTCTTTCAGCCATAATACGCATATTAATTTGGATCGCAAGCAATCGTGCTTTTTTCCTAAACCCTTTCTCTTCTCTTCGACATCCCATCTCAACATTTTATTGTTTCTTATTTTGATGTTTGTTGTGATTGCAGCTCAAGCTGGCGGTGACTTGTCTGGCGGGCAAGTCGCTGCGGCTGCTTACTGCTGCCACTCGCGCGAGCCACCTCTCCGGAATAGGAGAAGACGAAGAAGAAGGAAGAGAAGAAGGAGTTAGACGACGACATGAGATTCGGCCTCCTCGACTAAGTGTCTCACTCTCTGCCTCTTGCATTGTTTGATAAACTTGTTTTTCATCGCTCTTCTGTATTGACATGACTGAATAGAAGAATTGAAAATTCAAAAATGAGAAGTATTTCCAAAATGCTTAACGTTTGATGCTGCTATGTGCACTCTTCTTTCGTCTCCATTGTTAAAGATGAGAGTTCATAGGCTGGAGAAAAATACATGCAACGTGTGCATACAAAGCAAGCGAAGCGAAAAATATATAAAAACATTAATTTGGCCGCCTCCCTTTGGAAATTTGTCCCTGACATGTCTACCAAGTGTCTCTGAAATGTCATGGACAATAAAATGTCCTGGACACATCAGAGACGCTTGTCTGTGTCCTCGAGGGAGAATATTCGTGCGGCAGGTGAATTTGAAGAGAGTGAGAGAAAGAGTGCGAGAGAGTGAGAGTTAGAGGGAGAGAGAGAAAGTTAGAGCGAGAGAGAGGCAGAGTGAGAGAGAGGGAGTGAGATGCAGAGTGAGAGTGTGAGGGAGAGATCACGAAAGATCGAGAGGGTTGAGAGGAATAGCTTAAAATTCAGTTACATTTACCTTTATAAGTTTTATATAATTATTTTTATAACTATTAGTTATAATTCGAATTTTCTTAGTTTCGAATTTTATCTTTGCCAAAAGTAGTATGATAAAAGAGATGCGAAAATGTATATATCCTATTAATGTTTCTGTGTATATCACTAGGGTGTTGTCCACTTGCTCCTTTCCACTCATTCTCTCGTTAATGTCTGATAAGTTTTCTTTTGTTCTTTGAATAGCATTTTTATCGTTCAAGGGGACAGACAATTCTTCTCAAAATGACGTGTAGATTCCATCCGCCAGAAAAACGAGTTTGAAGTCTTATATATTTATTACAATGAAAATAAGAGTGAATCCTAGACAATTTTAATTTAAATCGACATACGTATAAAAAACACATTCAAACAGGAATTTAGCATTTAAATTCTATCCATTTGAACCTTCAAGAACTCTTGACTAGTTTCTTGCAATCCTTAAATAACATCTCATACCCGCATTGCTAAAGTGCATGTACCAATAATAAATCAATGATAAAATAATAACACCTTACTTACTGATTATTCATTGTTTTATATAATAATATTTTTGGCAGCGTAAGGTACAATTTCTTACATTATTAAAACATTCTTAAACATTGAATAAATTACTAGAAAAAAGTCCATCACAATTCTAAAAAGGCAATAAATTACATAAAAATCAGTCGAATACGCAGTAGCAATGAAGCAAAAATGGCTTGAGACATGAAATTTTTTTCTCTCGCTTACTCCCTGCTTTCCAAAAAAAATAATAAATCAAATGCAAATCGTTCACAATTTCTCGCAATAATTCTTTGGACATTTGTGATTTCCGGTGTTACCGTATAGGAAATGCTCAGGCGCACTATAATTAGCCGTGTTACCTTATACGAAATGCGCAGGCACACTATAATTAGCCAATCAAAGGCTCGGTCTCGTTCAAGTGGAAGATGCTCGAGTGTATGACGGAGAGAATCTTGTTGCAGTAGCGCGCTCGCCAAGGGGCATTCGCATCGCCGAAGCCGGACATCTTGACGGGATGCATCGCGAGTAGAGAGGAGTTGAAGAGCTGCCCCCACAAATGCCGGTCGCCCCAGAGGTAGAGCACGTTTGCATGCCTGGAAAGTGAGAGACAATGGGACAGAAAGTAGTTAGAGAGAAGAGGTGGAGGCAGAGGCAGAGTGAGAGAAAGAGAGAGGGAGCAGTTAAAGAGAAAAGATAGAGATATATTAGAGAGCGATGCAGAGAAGAAAGTGAAAGAGAAAGGGAAATGGTGCGCGAGTATCGAGAGAGAAGAGATAGAGACAGATAGACAGAGATTGTGTCTGTTAAAGTGAAAGAGAAACAGATTTCGAAACGGACAGTTCATGCGGAAGCGTGTACATGAACTTGCCAAAGACGAGCTCATGGAAAAAGCGTGTCTCGTAGAACACCTGAAGATTTGTTAAATTAATAATTTTTACGCATATAAAATTGGTTGTCACATAAAAGTATTAAATGTCACATAAAAGTACTAAATAATGTTTAATTTTTCTTCTTCTTTTTCTCTTTACATTCGCGAGCTCCGAAAAGTAGGTGAGCTTCGTCGAGGGCAGGTAGAGCCAGTCGGACACCATCCAGCCATCTGGGATCACAATCTGCTCAGATGCATTGTGGACGCGTCTGCCTGCGTGGTCAGCGTAGTCACGTTCCACGAGCTGAGGAGAGAGAAAGAGATGGAGAGAAGGAGAGAGAGTGAGAGAGAGAGAGAAAGGGAGAGATAATGAGATGGAGAGAAGGAGGGAGAGAGAGAGATGGTGAGAAAGTGAGTGTGAGAGATAGAGAGATGGAGAAAGTAAGAGAGGAGAGAAAGAGGGAGAGAAGGGATATAGATATAGAGAAAAAGAGAGAGGGGATAGAGAGTTATAGAAAGGGAAAGAGAAAAAGAGAGAGGGGATAGAGAGTTATAGAAAGGGAAAGAGAGAAAGAGAGAGCTGGTGATCGAGAGAGAGAGAGAGAGAGAGAGAGAGAGAGAGGGAGAAAGAGAGAGAAGATAGAGGGAAAGAGAGAGAGAGCGGTGATGCGAAAGATAGATAGAGAGAGAAGAAGAAGAAGAAGAATGTCTTGACACAGCCTATTACTGACAGCCTGTCCGTACTGCCGCCATGCCTTCTGAATCTCTTCATCTTGCGCGTACTTGCCCTGTATCAACTCTACCGCTTGCTTCGCAGCCGCCACGCCCGTTGCCCTCGGCCACCTTCACAGGAGCCAGAGATAATCAAATAATAGTTATAGAATCGATATTCAATCAATACTTACAGAATATTTTCAGAATTAATCTATTTTCCCCCATAATGAATCAATACTTTCCGAATCAATCAATACATTCAAAATCGATTAATTCTCACGTCTCTCACTTTCAAGCACAAATAAAAACAATATTTTATAATAAATACACACCATGGACCCGCTCCAAAGTTGCGATGTCCGTGGTGCGCAATGTCGAGATTGAGCGGGTGCCACACGTTGAAGGCGGCATCATCGGCAACGAGGAAGTAGCCTGAAGAAGGAGGAAAGTTACACTTGACCGCGCTATAAAGTGCGCAATTGCTGCTCGATTGTCTTAAGAACATTTTCGTAAACCAAGAATAACATAACTAATTAGCACACATATATTATATTTGTACTTTTACTAAACTTCTCCCTTATTTCACCTGAAATATGTAAGAAGTGCCCTTTTCATTATGCCACATAAGGTTCAGCATCCAAGTTAAGGTATGAACATGTATGTATGTTTAAAATGTATTGATTAATAAAGATTTTATTTGGTGGGAATTCGTCCATTTCGCCAAGTTCGTCAGAAAGAACGCCCTTCTCACCCTTGACATTCTGCAACCGCATCTCCTTGATCTTGGAGAGACAGTAGTACGCGTGGTAGCCAGCGTGCATCTCCTCCTGGCTCATGTAGATGTAGTTGACGTGCGCTCGTCTAGGCGGGAACCCTGCAAAGATGATATAGCGTGGAATAACTAAACAAGGGCCGTGTTTTAGAAAACAAGGGCCGTGTTTTAGAAATCATGGGCCGTGTTTTAGAAAACGTGGGATGTATCCTTTGAATCAGGTACGGTAGATGGCCAGATGTTTAATTGTGTCAAACTTGTAACTTACTCGCATCGGCATTCTCGTCAATCATGTCCGCGTCATAGGCGCCGCACATGAAGACGGCGGCGAAGAAGGGATCGTAGAGTCGCTGCTGAAGGCCGACACCGGTGTACCAGCGGAAGTTGTTGGATATGACGAGGACCTGGGATGGAGATTAGGTGAGAGTAAGAGAGAGAGAGAGAGAGAGAGAGATTAAAGAAATTCAAAATCTAACCGTTTCCAGCTTCTGCGCCAAGCCTGGCGTAATCGCGTGCTGCATTGCGAGAGTTTCAGGTGACGGGAAGTCAAAGGTGATATTGGAGGATTCAGGCGCCGCGCGGCACCAACTTTCGATGTCACCGAACGAGGCGATCTTGTCCTCGGCACGCTTGTGCGCCTAAATTATTAATTAAGCAAATGCAATTAGTAAATATTTTTAACATTTTCGTTGAAAAACGTTCTCTATCGCATAAGTAAAGAAGCTGCTGATTTTTTTTTGTATTTCTCATTCTTTGATCTCTAATCTCTTACCTGCTGACAATGAGTGAGATCTTCCAGTATAATAAATGTCCTCTCTCTCTCGCGCTCTCTCTCTCTCTCTCTCTCTCTCTCTCTTTCTCTCCCTTTCTTTCTCTCTCTCTCTCTCTCTCTCTCTCTCTCTCTCTCTCTCCCTCTCTCTCTGTCAGTCGCTGTCTCTCTCTCTCTCTCTCTGACCGGCTGAGTGAGATCCTCCGGTAGATCGGTGGTAAGCTGAATGTGTGCGGGCCGACAATTATGAAGTCGCGTCTCATTGCTCATGGCGGCCGGGTAATCGGAACGGCCATCGCGAAGTGGCGGGAACTTGTAGCTAAAAGAGAAAGAATATAATATTTTATTACACTTTAAAAATAATTTGAAGCAATCACACCTGCGTGATTGGAACCGATGAAAGTTTTATTGCCGAGAAATTAAAGATGAAAAATAATAAGAAGAATAGCTCTACATATTCAGTTTCCATTATTTATATTCACACTTATTTTCTTACAACTTTCGCTGGAAATTTGCGTATTCCATAAGTCTATCAATTTTCAACCATACTTAAAAAAAATGATTAAGAGTGTGCATTGTTAAGCTTCTAAGAAGATATCTCTTCTTCTCTGGTTCCCTCTAGTCGCTCTTGGGAAGAAGCTAAATATCAATCTATTCCATTCGTTTATTTATGGAGTCTATGATGTGGCTATCGAGACCTCAACCGTTGACGAGGGCACTGCAGATGAGCAAAGAAATGCAGCCAATGGGAGTAAATGAGAGTGAGAGAGAGAGGGAGAGAGAGATTAGAGAATGAGAGAGAGAGAGCTTAGAGAGTGACAGACAGTGAGAAAGTGAGAGTGAGAGAGAGAAAGAACGAATTTTTTTCAGGCTAACAATGTGCTGGCCAATGTGGCATTGCTTGTTTGTGAGAAGCAAAGTTTCGTCATAAAAACACGTCATTAAAAGCAAGTCGATAGAGAGAAAGGGATTCAGTAACAATCAATGGGGGCATAACTCCGTGTGAAATATTCTGGATAACTGAGGAGAAATACACATACGTAAAAAAATAGTAGAAGCTAACAAAAACACACTCCGCAAAATCATGGTCCCAACCCGATCTTCTTGAGATCTTCGATCCACAGCCGGATGAGCCTCGCGTCCTCTTCCCCCCAGAATTGCTTGGCGGCCATGTCGGCGGCCAGTTGAATGGCGCACGCGTCCGTAGAGGAAAGCGGACATTTCCACGTGTCCAAGAAGAGCAGCAACTCGCCCGTCTTTTCGTAGACGTCACTAAAGCAGTTATTTATGCTTAATTAATTATTTATTTATTATGCATAATTATCTATCTATCGCGATAAATTAATGGCAAGTAATAAAATTATAATCTAGAAATATTTTTTCAACAGATTAAAAGTTTTAACAAATAGAAATAAATGTACAAACAAAGCTGACAGCATGAATAAAGAAAGCAACTAACATTTCCTGCTTGAAGTCCTTCAAGAAGTCGTGGGCATTTCTAATTTGAATGGCATTCACGGGGACGAAGGAGACGGACTCGCCGATGAGATGAAGCAGCTTCTGCGTGAAGAAGCTGCGCCAAATGTCCGTGACGCGGAAGGCGACCTGTGGAAAAATGGCGGGGATTAAAAAAAAACTTCGGCACGAAATATTCAGACATTCTTATTCGACAGAATCTTAGAGTAATCAAGGCAGCCGTTACTTAACTTAGTGTTATAGAGATGATTTTTTTTAATGCGATTTGAGATATCAACTAGGCGAGCACTCGAAGCGCCACAATCCTGACCAAGAGATTTTCTCAAGAGAACGAGATGTAAAGAGCGCGAGGGATGTCCAAAATCAGTGCAGCTTCTCGTCGATCACAAGCATAAGAACAGGGATGTCCAAATCCAGTCTCGTGCCCAATCTTACGGTGCGGCCCGGGCCCCAGTGCTCTAATATTGGTCGCGGGCCTGGTTTAGAGGAGACTAAGTCAGGGTCAGTGGTGAGAGTTGACTTGGTTCCCGTTCCCAGATTGAAAATGTGGACTGAGATAGGAGCTGATTATGGGCTCACTAATGTTTTATGTCCCAAAAAAACAAGAGACTGAGCGAAAGTTAGAGAAAAAAAATCCTATCCTGTTTGTTGATACCAGAAATTCCGAATTCCGTTATGAAAGGGGACCTTCCGAATTCCGATATGAAAATTTTTATTCCGATACATCCCTGCTGCATCAGACATATGCTAGGCTTCGACCAGAGAATCGAGTTCAAAGATCAAAGATCAATGATCAATGATCAATGATCAATGTGATCAATGTTTCGAGGGAGATATGATGTTTCACATTACATTTCATTGATTTGCAGGTTGGGTGTTGGCTCAGTTGCCCGCCCGCATAGACACAATAATGTGCAACGTGGCACTGACTCCAATGAACACACAAAGAGAGAACCTACCGTCGTTGGGAGAAAGAGACCGAAGAAGGCCCGCTTGTGAAAGAGCGTGTTCTGCGAGTTCCACGGCGAGTATGTTCCTGAATTTGAATAATAAGAATAATAAAGCAAAATTCGAGAGCCATCTTATTGATAAACCCTAAACATCAACTCTCTGACTTTCAATTCAATACGAAAACAGAAAGAAGCAAATTTGTGCGCTTACCAGGCGCTAGCGTAACAGGCGGCGCGAATTTATTGAAACGCTCATTGAGTCCACTTGCAGGATCTGCGTTCAGGAGACGGTAGATCGCATCGACATCCGGATCCTTAAAGTAGCGCAAAACTTTTAGTTCGCGCCATTTTGCCTGACGAGCAGAATGGTCAGGAAGATTGAAACTGGTAGAGTTTCATGCTCAGAGAGAGAGAGAGAGAGAGAGAGGGGGAGAGAGAGAGAGAGGGGGAGAGAGAGAGAGAGAGCTAAATAGATATTATTTAAGTCAAATAAATTTATATATATGTGAATATGAGACAATAGGCTTAAATAAATAAAGATTTGCTACCTTGTGCACGATTCCCTGCTGCACTGCCGCGCTTCTCATGTGCTCGCACACGCGAAACATCCCATTCACGTGGTCATGATTGCTGAAGAGCATGAAGAAAATATTTCTAATCTATAATCGATCAATAATAATTAGTCAAAAACTTCGTTACGTTAGAATGCTGATGATAATAACAAGCTAGAATTTTAAATCAATAACCCGTTTTTTTTTCAAATCAAATAATGATCAAACATCTTTATTAATTACCTGTAATACTCGAGCGGAAAACCACGTGGCCACATTTGAGTGTCGCCGAAATGGCGATATGGATTGAAGAGGCGCTGTCTGCAAGTGAGTAAAATATATAAAAAATTCGAATCCATCTCACGAATATTTCTCGTTTACTTAAGACAAAGCAATGAAAAGACTTTAAAATTATCATTCTCTCCAACATTCCTTTACTTTCAGTCTTCAGATTTTTTCGCATATATTTTTAAGTGTATATAAAAAAGAGTAATGACTTGAATTCGGCTGCGCTCTTGAATCTCGCGCCGTCGTCTTCGCTCGCGTCTTGAAAGCGAAGGCCGCTGACCGTCTCGTTGTAGTCGAATTGGTCGAGGCCCTTTCCTGCAAAGCATTTAAGTTAGTTCTTTAATTTATATTTTTTCTATTAGTTCTGCTGTACTATACTATATTTTATTGTTGTTGTTGTTTTTTTTTTAAGAAAATAAAGGTTGGTTTCACCCTTAATTTTGGTGTGCTTTCATTTTTAGTGCGTCCTACCGTATGGCTTGTTGTCGTCGTCCGTGTCGTAGATCCACTCGGCGCCGTTCGCAATCGCGTAGAGATACCCGGCATTCTTGCGCGTGTAGCTGCCCTCAAAAACAAGAGACTTATCTGCAGCACGATTAATCTAACTCGAGTTACACTCAATGACAGTTATAGAAATGCTTGAAAACTTGAAGTGGTATATAGAAATGTAATGAAGATTTGAAAATGACCATCACTTGGAATCTTCTTACAATCATCTTGTCTTAATTAAAATTTTAAATGATAAAAAATTATGGTCTCCAATTTTCATTTCAGCCGAATCCTCACCAAAGGCAGCGCGTTGACGCTATCGAGTCCGAGTCTGTGCTGGTCGTCGATGGAGAGAAAGTGAACGTCGTCCAGCTTCCAGTCACTCGGCGTCTTTCCGTCGCCAACCACAACCACCGTCCACTCGAGGAGGGAGGCGAGACGCTGCAAGAAGAGGTACATCTTTGTAATTTTATTCATTTACAAATGTCTGAGAATATTTTTCAAAAAAAATTAGCCTCTTCCTAATGTAATATAGGTTTATATGTATATGGTTATTTTAAAAATAATTAAATAATTTTTGTGTCATTGGTTTCACCTTGACGTCCTCGGTAGGAAGCTGAATCGAAGTGACAACTATCCATTTGGTTGTCTTCTTTCCAGTTGCCTTCAGCCTCAACATGTTCAATGTGCTTATTTATTCTGCAAGGCATGGATGACGTCTAGCAATCATCATTTATTCTCATTTATCATTTCTATACATTCTATTCAAAACAACCGCGTTTTCAGGAATTAGCGGGGAGAAACGTTTAGATAAATGATTGTAACTGTTGTTAGAAATCTTTATAATGATATGTATTTATTTAAAATTCATATAAGAACTGTACTTGCTGTCGTCCTTGCTCCATGGCAAACCACCAAAGAACGCAAAGCTGCTGCTGCTGCTAGACGGAGAGGCTGACCAGTCTAAACTCTGAAGAAGAAAAAAAACCATACCTGTTAAGTTTCACAGATATCTGATTTTCAAACACTTTTTAAAGATGTATAAACTCTTAAAAATGCATCAAGGGGGTAGGCCTATTTTTGTTTCGTAGATATTGACAAGTTTTCAAAACACTTTTTTATATCTATAAACTCTGAAAATAAAGCAATAGTGACGGAAAGCTCATTATTCTTTCATTGATATCAACAAATTTTCAAAGCCATACTCTTACATTTTTCTAAAGTATTTTATGATTTACAGTTTTATGCGTAATTTTTTTTATTTAAAGAAGAGGAAACACCTGCCTTGAACGTCAGAAGAATTACTGCGATTGCAAAGCAGACCAAAAGGAAGAAGAGAAACGATGGTCTCCGAGGCATTTCTAAATGATCAAAGAGGTTCAGGGCTAGTAATGGGCATGGCAAGTTTTCTGTTATTGGTAGATCATTAAACTATGAACAGAAGACAAGAAGAGAAAGCGCTAGCGAAAGAGAGAAGGCAAATTTTTGATGCATAAAAATAATCAGAAAATACGACAGGTGGCAACACGTAAGCGGGCGCATTTCCATTATCAGTGTAGCCATAAGATATAGAGAAGAAAACGAGAAAAGAACATATAAAAAAGTAAGGTTACTTACGATGGGATATATTTTAACACAGTAATAATTTTAACAGTATTCTCCTCAATGGTCCTCAGTACTGAAAAGAGCCTGCTCGTCCAGAGAGAAATTGCCGCGTTTGCCTTTCTCCTTGCACTTTGATGCTGTTCCAAAGAGTTGGCTTCCAAATTCCCTCTCCTTCTTCTTCGTTGTTGTGTATCCAGGTGACGACTATCTATCTATCTCTCTCTCTCTCTTTCTCTCTTTCTTTCTTTCTTTCTCTCTTTCTCTTCCTCTATTTCTTTCTATCTGTATCTCTCACTTTCTCTGTCTGTCTCTTACTCTCTTTCTCTCATTCTCTCATTCTCTCTTTCTCATTTCTCTCTTTCTTTTTTCTCTCACTCTCTCTGTCTTTCCTTTTCTCTGGCTCTTTTTTCTCACTTTCTCTCTTTCTCTCTACTCTCAATCTCTCTCGCTGTCTGTCGCTCTCTCTATCAATCTCCTTTCCTCTCTTTCGCTCCTTTTCTATCCCTCTTCATCGTTTGAAATATACGGAAACCTCATTTTTCCACCTCACAATCTGCTCACTCACAAATTGCTCACAAATTCGAGGCTCCATTCTATCATCTCCGCTTCACGATAATATTGATTTTGTATGTTCCCATTGTTCTTTCTTTATTTCTCTAATTCCATCTCACTCTCTCGTCAATTATAGCAAGATGACGAAAGTTCTTTTACATTGGTAATTTTGAGATGGCAATATTTCTATCTTGCTACCGCTCACCGACATCTTTCGTCAGAATAAGAAAGCCCTGTCCGTTGCCCGGAAACTGCAGGTTTTTGGACGTCTATGAATCAGTCAGCAAAGGTTGTCTTGTTCCCAAGCAACTGACACGTCCTCCTTGTATTAAAACCCCTGACAACTTTGCATGATATATTCATATATATACAAATATGATTCTCTGAGAATTTATTAAAATCATAATTACTATTGTCACTGTAGTAAATGATCGATGTTGTCATGGTGAACCTTCTGCATCTCTTGCATTAATCGCGAAATAAAGGCCGCATGGGATTAAATAGCGATTAGATCAAAAAGTCATCGCAGAGATGTGCTACAATACAGCTTAACCAACCATCGAACTAAAACTAGCCGAAGATCAAGAAATGGATTATTTTGTACAGGACGCCTAAATGTGCAATCCGGGTGGTCCTAAGTTATTTATTTTTCTCGAGAATTAGTGATTTGATGAAGCCAAAAACTGCTAATTGATGTCTAACAGTATAAAGAAGCAATCCAGAAAATTTCATTAAAAGCTTTAAAAACGCAATGTCCAAAAAAAAATGAATTCCGATCTTTAAAAACGTTATGTCCAAAAAACATGAATTCCGAGTTTTCATGAGCGAGACTGAACATAGCAACTTTATGTCACAAACCATCAAATGATGAATAACAGCATTGATAAGGCAGGACTACTATTCTGATGCGGTTATTTGTATTCCTATAGGGTTTGATGAATTGCACAATTTTCTTAACACTTTGCCGCTAGAACGCGAGAGGAGACTGAAGGTCGACAATCCGCGGTTATTCACTTGGCTGAGTAGGATGGAATGAACAGACTTGTTGATTTGCATAAGCAATCTGTTGTAACGAGAAAAACTGACATTCATTGTGTCCAATAATCCTCTCAAATATTTCACTCTCCCTTCAGGGGACATTGATTGACAGTCTCTTGCGTCAATTGTTACAATCGTTACCAGAATTGCTTAAAAGTTTTTTGATGTCATCTTTATCGAATTATTGATGAGGTGTCATAAGGTGCTACATAAAATAAAACAGAACACTTTCATGCAAGTTAGTCACTTTTACCTTTACAGAAAAGCCTTGCATTACAAACGACTGATTAAACGAAGTATCCGACGAAAGAAAGGAGTTGCTGAAAAAGTTACGCTGCAAACTATGCAAAACTCCCAAGTGGATCGGCATTGATTTAGGGCCCGCTACAAAATTTCAAATTTGAAATGCAAATGCATCTACCCACTCTCAAGTTCTTTCACTGACTCGCTTTTCTCTGACTTCTCTCTTTCTCATCTTTTGGTGAAAGTGTGGAGCTATTTGGGCAGCAGGGGCAGAGACTGCCTCTTCTTCCCACCCACTGGCACTCCTTGCTTGGTTTTGAGGACTCAACGAGCGCATAGACAGAGGCGTTTTCAACGGCATTAAAAAAAAGTATATGCCTAAATGATCATTTGCATAAAGCAGGATCATCTTCAACCAAACTTCCAGGCCAAACTTGATCATATGGGAAGATAAAAGAAAAAGTTATTTTTTCGTCGGATACCTCCTTTAATATGTGTTCTTTGACAACTTTGAGCTGTACGGTCAAAAGGAAACACACGGAAAAGTTGTTTTCGTGTTGCTTAAAGAAATAATCGGATGCCAAATAAAAATTTGTGAAGAAAGAGAACAACTGTCGATATGGAGCTGATGAAATGAAGTTAATATTTCCAGAAAAAAGAACATTGAAAATTGAGAAAAAAAGCAAAAAACATTATGGAAATGAAATCGTCGTTGGAAGAAATACATTTCGCCGTCATCGATATATTGAATGAAGTACAAAAAAAAGTCATTTGTACGAGAAATAAAATCACGAACACATTTCAATGGTCACCATTATGAAGTTTGTTTTCTACCCGAGTGCATGCATATTTCTATGCTTTTTTTTCGCTTACTACATCTCCTGTCATTCTTTCGATGCGATCATAGAAAAGAAAAGGGAAAAAACAAGAGGACAACATATCACAAATAGCTTTCAGATAAAGAATACAATTAAAAAAAATCCATCCTGCTCAAGAGGGTTGTCAAACATTCCTATGTACATACATGTTTAAATCTTGTAACTTCATACTATGTTTAACTTCTTTAGAATTTGAGATTAATGTAAAGCTATTAATCACGAAGAAGTACAAGAGAAACCGTTGGCTTCGTTGGTACCGAGGGAAAGAAAGCTACTAAATGAATTAGATGGACGTGGCAAAAGAAAAGCCTACGAGTTTATGCTCGGCCTCATTGTCAGCTTGATTTCTTAAAGGAGTCCGACACTCAAGCCTATTCTATTTGTGTTTTCCTGACACTCTCTCCAGATCACATGCTCTCTAGCCCTTGTGTGCCAGGCCGAGGCCAATTCAAGATTGAGTTTTTGGAGCTTGTTAATATATTTTGCTGAAAAGAAAAAAAGGATAAAAAGTAAATTCACTAAATTGTTAGCAGCTGGTGTGGAAACGTCGTGGACATCGTGAAAGTCTACAATTTTGTTTTCGGCCGCATTTTCAGCTAGTTTTCTTACATAAATATAATTTGCCGAATCGAAAAAAAAAGCAACAGAAAATTGACTAGATTATTAGCAGCGCAATGACCGCTGCCATTAATGGTGTGACAGCGAGTGTGTCAGTGGAAGCATTTTCCGATTCGGCGCTCGCTGCAGCTGCCGACTGGGGTCGCCTGGTTACGGTGGCACCACCGGAAGAAGAAGGCGTCACCGTATCCCTGCCTCGCGACGGCGCCTTTGATGACGCGCCGCTCGTGGAGACGGCGGCCTCTTCGACGGAGCCCTCGCCGCGAGGTCGACGAGTCGTCGACTCGGAGAAGGTCGTCGTCGAGAACGGTGACGTCACTAAAAAAATGAGATTTTTTTTATATTTCATTTTTTTTATATTTAATATTAATAGCTTTTTTATGCATGAAATGACTGTTTCAAATAAATTTCTTATGTTATTACATATATTTTTTTATTATTAATAATTTTTTTAAAATATTAATGAAGCAGATTGATTTTAAATAGTTTTAAAGAAATAAGGTTAATTTAAAAGGTACCGAAAATCTGTGTAGCTCCGGCTCCGTTGACAGCGCTTCTGCTGCTGCTGCTCTCAAACGGCTGTGGCATCGCGCGTTCTATGGTGGTGGTCGGAGGAGGAGGAGAAGAAGAGGAGTCCGAGTTCACGGCTGCGGATTCGCCCGCCGAATTTACGGCCCTCGTCGGGGTCTCCGTCGGTGATGACCATGTCGTAGCGGAAAGAGAAGACGACGAGTTGCCGAGCGCCTCCTTCACCTCGAGCTCGACGGTCTTCACCATGGTCAGCTAAAGAAATTCTTTTTTTTGTAATCCTTTTTTAATATCCTCCAAAATGCTAGCGAATCTTAAAAGAAAGAAAGTTGCAATAGTTTGGGAGTAATGAGAAAATTTTAATAACATGAATATTCTATGAATGACATAGAACAAAATAAAATAAAAAGCAATAAATAATGACACAAGCAATTTATTTTGAGGGGCATGCATTAAAATGAAGTCTCACTGTAAAATATGAGGTCAAGGTAAATGATTGCGGCAAGGCATGTAAAATATGACGTCATGGTGAAATAATGACGTCAGGGCAAACTAATGACGTCATGGTAAAGAAGATGACGTCATCGTGGATGCCATATTCCCCAACCACGTCTGTCGTGTCACTGCTGCCGCTGCTGCCGATTGGCGGCGCCGTCGTCGTTGCCGGATCGGTAGGCAGGACTCGCGGGCGACCCGAGCCTGAGAGCAGCTCCATCTCGCGTGGCGTACCTGTTTCGGCAGGGCTGAAAAGAGATATTCTTTTTTTTCATTTTGGAAAAAAATATTAAATTATTAATTCAAGCCTTATTTATTTACATATTTGTTAAAATGCAGAAAAAATTAATTAAATTGGTATATATTAACTAATTTTAATAATAATCAAACAATATTTACTTAAAAAAAAAGATCAAATCTCTATGCATACCTCGCTGTTGATGCGTTATCTCGAATGAAGACGGAAGACTTGACTTCGATGAATTGCCCACCCGTTGGCTGTCTGCTGAAGGCGGTCGCAGACACTGGAAAAAGAATAATTATTAATTACTTTAATTTTTAAAAAAATCCACGATATATGCAGAGAAGATTGCACTATTGCTAGAATTACTTTAAAATGAAAAACTGCCTTAGAAATTTCGGCAACTTTTCTAAAGATGTCCACGCGACTCACCGACTCCCTCCTGCATCGTCGTGGCTTCCTTGGGATCCGACGATGTAAGTCGCGCGGCCTCCGGATGGCCAGGCCCGTCGGTGCTCAGCTCGAAGCGAGCTTCTCAAAGACGTATTTAGATATATTTATAAAGAAGCAAAAAATTTTCCCTTTAATTCGCGCCTTTCTTGAGATTCGTGCACACATCAATTTAAGGAAATGTTTACTAGAATTATTAATATATTGTGCATCAACTATAGTAAAATGACATTATATTTTCTGGTTTTTTATTGCTAAATAAAAAGAATAAAAATTAAAAAAAATTGAAAACCTTGCGTAGTCGCCAGTCGCGGCCGAATGACGCCCGGCTCGGTGGCCGTCTGGATGCGTGGCAGCGGCGTGAGCGAGTACCCAACGAGGATGGGCTCGGCGACAAAGTCGAACGTCGCGATCGGCGTCTTGGGACCATTGCCTGAGAATGAGAGCGGGATATTTGAATGGCTATTAAATTATACCGCCTTAAAGAGGCTCTGTCCAAGGAGCATTTAAAACCGGCCACAATACTCAAGAAAAGAATACGCAAGCCGAGATATGCAGCCAGAAAAGTGAGGAAGATTTTAAGCATCATTGACAGCATATGACTCCTAAATTGTCAGAGACAAGCTAATTAATTATGACAGAATGATTTGGTGGTGACGCTATTTCATTCAATCGGCACACCTATTTTCTTGTAATCAGGCAATTTTAGTGTTCTCATACCGTAATCCCTCATTCTGTCAACTCACAAAAGTCGGCGGTAGTGCACGCGCAAACGGTGCGGTTCTTCTCCGGTTCACGATGACAGTGTTGCTGAGAGGGCGGCGGGGCGGCCGTTGATTCGCCCGGTCGAAGGCGGATGCAGCCGGCAGAGAGCGTGCCATTGAAGAAGGCGTTCACGACTGGAATAAGGCGGGAACTTTGATAGAAGGCGGGAAATTCAAATTACCTATCTTATTTTGTTATAAAAAACCCATAATTACGCATTGATCGCAATTATTACGTGCTATGGTAAAAGGGCGAAAATTTGTAAGTATTTGTTTTAATAATAATAATATTTGAATATAATATATAGGTGATTTTTAATGTTTATTAAAACATAGATTAACAATTATTAAGCTCATTTTCATTCAGTGTCCTTTTTACTTGCTCACGCTCGTTTTCCTTAATTCTCCTGCACACAAGTCCATGTGGCCCAGGAGCGAGTTTCACAGTGCACAGTCTGCACGAGAAGAGGCAGCGATAATGGTAGAGAGGACCCAGTTATGCAACGGGATATGCATAAGTGTAGAGAGAGAGATACAAAGAGAGAGACAGAGACAGAGAGAGAGAGAGAGAGAAGGACAGAGAGAGAGAGAGAGAGAGAGAGAGGAACAGGGGGCGAGAACGAGACAGCGAAGGGGGGGGGGAGGCAGAGAGAACGAATGAGGGAGAGAGAGTAAGGAGCGAAAGAGAGCGAGAATAAGAAGAAAGTTCTACTTGGTCAGTCGCCACTAGTTGACCTGCTTCAATTGTGCGAAGCTAATTGTAAGAAGACTAGGATGAATGCAAGCGAATGAGGCAACTGAGGACAAGAATTTGGACAGGCAACGCAAAAAATGCGAGAGCATGAGAGAGAGAGAGAGAGAGCTAGAGTGAGAGAGAAAGAGAGAGAAAGAGAAAAGCGAGACTGACGTCTGTTGGCGGTGTCATTTGCACAGGCGGAATGGTACAAGCGAGCTCGTGTGCTGAGCCAGATGTGCCAGAGAACGAACAGCTGTACGTTGCAGAGAGAGAGAGAGAGAGGGAGAGAGAGAGAGGGAGAGAGAGAGAAAGAGAGAGAGGGAGGGTAAAGGTAGAGACAGGAGGAGAGAGAAAGAAAGAAAGAGAGAGGGAGGGTAGAGGGAGAGAGACATCCTGCATATTTTGATGAGAAAAACAAGGGTGAAGAGATTCGTCATATCTTTGACAGAACAGACAATTTATGTATGCACCTAGTTCGTAATCCAGTCGTAAATCATTTACTCGTGCTTGCTTTGCCATTCTGTTAACTACTTCTGCTTCTTTCCAACTGGAGCAAATTACTTGCAATGCTTGGAATAACATTCAAGTCTATCATCATTACCATATGTTTGCTATTGGGTTCTATGGCCTTCATTTTACTCTTCGCTACTTGCTGCGAAGCATTGGACAGAAAAAAACCCAGTAATGCCCGGCCCCCGATTCTGCTGTAAATACAACTAGACAAAAAGAGACCGCTTTCCACTTGAGCATATTGTGTCCTTCTTGAGAGCATGTATTGAAATTCTTCTTTTCGTGTAACAGAGCAGCTCAACACCGTGGCAAGTGTCCATTGGAAATACTAGCTGACGCAAAAAAAATTTCAATTTTTCAAATGAGACATTGAGACAGCAATAAAGTTTGATTAAAACAAGTTTTTTTAGTAAGAATTTGTGCCATATATGTAGACGAATTTTTTCTAAAGCAATCATTTTGTAATACATATTTTTTGAAAGAATAAATAAATATATGAAAAAATAAAGGATATAATTTAAAAAATATATATATATATATAACTCACCAATGTAACAGATGTCACCGTCGCACGTGTCCGTGCAATCGGTGGCGTGCGGTGGCACGGGCGAATACGGGCATTCGACACAGCGGAGAGCGGAGGAGGGAGGAGGAGAGAGAGCGAGCAGGAAGAGGAGAGGCAGAGAAGCAGAGAGGAGAGAGAGGGAAGGCAGAGAAGCAGAGAGGAGAGAGAGGGCGGTAGGCGGCTGCCGGTGATGAACTCGTCGCCGTGCCGGGTGCATCAAGCATGAAGCGGCGAACTGAAAAACTTATTTTAATTATCGATTAAAAAACGATAATTTTTGTGGGCTTTTAAACAAACAAAAAAAATCCATATTTTCTAAAGATATTTCACGGCTCTCAAAGAAGCATATAAAAACGGCGCATAGAAACAATCATAGGAGACAATAATCTACTTAAAAATAAAAATAAAACAGTGTCCGCACGAGAGAAGATTTAAAGTTCATGCGAAAACTTAAAAGGGATCCGAGTGCTACAACAGCTCGCCAAGGGGAAAACATCTATACACTGACATATATGGAAAGAGTCAATCTAAACGTTACTCTCAAAAAGGCGGGTGGAGAACAGGCGCCTCCTCCTCTCTTCGGCTTTAACCGAATTATAAAAGAGTCGGCTACAGTAATAAACATACATATGTATATGAATCCGCGTGCGTCAACTGGCTGTGCGGATTAATCTGGCGGCTCTATTCTTGCCCCGTAGAGAGACAACGGGCGCGGATATTCATACAGTGAAAAGAGACAAGCGATGTTGACGTATAAGTAGAAAACTGACTCTCTTTGTCGAAACAAACACAATAAATGGCGGCGCGGATTTGCGGATTTGTTGCTCTCAACGGATTTTTTTGAGTTTTACGGATTTGGAAAGAGATTTCGCGACTTGATGGATTTGGCAGGATTTTTAAGGATTATACAAACAAAAGAGATGGTGAAATCTCATCAGGAGACTTGTTTTGTTAATGAATGAATGAATATGATTCCTGCACACACTTTAATCTAATCTAATATACTGGCGTGAAGAGGATATGCCATAGGGTGAAACTGACGATCGTGAGTAAGAAGGAAGAGAGAGGGGATGTAGCGAGAGAGAGAGAGAGAGAGAGAAAGAGAGAGAGAGAGCGGGGGAAGGAGAGAGAGGGAGAGAGCCAGAGAGAGAGAGAAAAGGAGAAAGTGGGATAAAGACAGAGAAAGGGAGAGAGACAGAGTGAGAGACAGAGAGAGAGACACAGAGAGAGAGAGAGAGATTGAAATACGGCGAAAGGGTTCGGCAAGCACACACAATTGGCACAAGACGTCGCTGCTGATGGTGTGCAATGGCTGGTTCTGTAGGTGCCTCGCAACAGTACGATAGCAGATTATAGGCTTCTTTCTTTCTCTCTCTTTCACTCTCTTTCTCTCCCGTCCTATTTCTCTCTCTCTCTCTCTCTCTCTCTCTCTCTCTTAGCCTCTCACCCTCGCCCTAGGAAAACCAATCCTTGCAGATCGCAATGCCATCAGTGTGCCCCTCGGTGGGCCAACAAGCGGACACTGAGAAGAGAACAATGCCCGGTGGGCATAGTGACAGCATCTCTCTGTGTGCATGGATGTGTGTATGCTTGCGAGAAAAGAGGGAGGAGGAGAGTGTGTGTGTGAGAGAGAGAGAGAGATAAAGGGTAGTAAGAAAGAGAGAGAGAGGGAAAGAGAGAGAGAAATTGAGAGATGAGAGAAACAGTGAAAGAATAAGAGAGAACGGATTAGAGAGAGAGAGAGAGATGGGAGAGAGAGCCTGGGAAGTGGTAGCATAGAGGAGTACTCACCGTGTCAAACGTGCTTGTTCACCTTGTCCTTCGGAAGGATGATGAAAGGAGATTGAGTACACCGGAGGGAGGGAGGGGTTCACCGAAGCAGCCCCAATAGTCTTGAGATCGGTTACGCACCCTAGACTCCCATAGACCCCCTCCTCATCTACCCCCCAACCCCTCATCCCCCCCCCAACACTCGGCCTCTTTGGCACCCACTCAGAGATATGTATTTATTTGACAAGTATCACGATGCTTTTCAAGATGGGCCCTAGGCGCGCGAGCGAGAGAGAGAGAGAAAATAGAGGCAGAGATGTGCAAGGAGAAAAAAAGGAAAATGGGGAGGAAAGAGGTTGAAAGAGAGAGAGAGAGAGAGAGAGAGATAAAGAGAGAGAGAGATAGAGAGAAAGAGAGAAAGAGATAAAGAGAAAGATAGAGAGAGATATAGAGATAGGGAGAGAGAGATAGGCAAGAGAGCGTGAGAAAGAATAGATGAGATGAGATGAGTTGATTTATCTGACTGCCGAAAGCTCGTCTTCATCTTCATTGACAACTGAGAGGAAATGGGGTAAGAGTGAGGTGGGTGAGAGAGAATTAGGGGCGTAGAGAGCAAGGTAGAGAAAGAAAGAAAGAAACAAGAAGAGGTGCTGAGAAAGCTTGAATGCGAGACAGCTTTACTTCAAGTGTTCCGTGAGAAGCTGGTGTTGAAACAGAGAGAAAAAGATGAAGCTTGCGATTTTTTTTTTACTTTCGCTGTCTGCTTTTCTCATTCTCTCTCTCACGCTCTTTCTCTCTCTCTCTCTTTCTCTCTCTAGCCTCTCTCTCTCTAGCCTCTCTCTGTCTCTCACTCCAGAAATCCAGGGGTTCTAAACTATGAGATTTCCTGTTGCTGCGCCGTACGGATATGAGGAATCGCATATCGCTTCTTAGGTTCCATGGAGCCTGTGCACTCTTTCTTATTCCACTGTCTTCCTTTTGTTCCATATGCAGAATTTTTTGGTCTGTCTCCACCTTTTTCTTCTTCTTCAAAGATCTCTTCTGTCGAAGTATCTAATAAAGAGTACTAGCTTTTTGACAACAGAGCAAACTTATGAGATCACTTTTTTTTTGTTCAGCAGTGAAAAATGTGAAGGGAGACAGTTAGTGTCAATGGGAAGTTGGATAATTTTTTCAGCGAAAAAAAAAGGATTTTCGGGATTAGGGTTCAGGTAGCATATGGGTTCAATTGGGGTTTTTTTTGGATTGTGCATTGGGCTCAGTCAGACAGCTTATGGGTTCAGAGTGGAAAAAGTGACGAGTGGTTCACGTGCGCTGTTGCTTATCTGTCATCATCCAGAGAGGCCTGGCAAGTCCCAGTGGGAGAAGAACGCTGCCACGATGAGGACTCAGTGGACGCGGCCAAGCGGACACTGATTAGAGAGGGGGAGAGAGAGAGAGATTGAGAGGGAGAGAGCGAGAGAGAGAGAGAGAGAGGCAGAATGGCACAGAGAGAAGGGAAAGAAAGGAGAGAACGGGAAAACAGAGCAGCCGCTAATGAGAGGTGTCAGACAGGCGCGCATAGACAGGCGATTGTATGGCAGATATGCAGATACCGGGTTGATCATGGGGGGAATGAAGAGGGGAGAGAGAGAGAGAGAAAGAGAGAGAAAGGCAGCGAGTTGGGTCAGAGGTGAAGTGAAGAATATCAGAAAGCAGTAAGAGCGAGAGAAAGAGAAAGAAAGAAACAGAGATAGCGAGAAAGAGAGAGAGAGAGAGAGAGAGAGAGAGAGAGAGAAGCAGAGAAAGAGCTGGAGTGCTAATGGACTACGCATACACAGACTTATAGAAACAGTCTCGATAGCCTTCTACAACAACAGAATAAACAAGGGGCAACAAGTTGAATAGAGAGGAGGGCAACAGAGATCGCTTCCACATGACCAGGCGGCTCGAGGTTGTGACCGGCTGAGCGTGTGCAACGAATACAGTAATCTGATACGATTAATATTCGAGAGGAAAGATGTAAAGTATGTGCATGAACTTGTTGTAAATTAATTTAAAAATTATAAATTAAGATAAAAACTTTAAAAAAAATTGATAGACCATCATTAATTCTCTCGCAAAATCTATCATGACATGCTTGCAAACAGTGACGAAAACCTGATAGTTGTATACTTTCCAGCAGCGAAACATGAATTGAGCACTCTGATTGCCCGATCGTCTTGCTTGAGGTGCAGATGGCAGGCAGTCTCTTCCGATCACTATCCTATCACTCTCTTCCTCTCTCTCTGTCTCTCCCTCTCTCTCTCACGATTTCCTTCAAGCCCTCGTTCTCTTTTTTCTTTATCTCCCTCACTGTCTTTCCTCTACTTTCTTGCCAAAGGAGCAGAGAGAGAATAAAGAAAAGAGAATAAAGAAACGCATGAAGAAGCAACAAAAACATGGTCTGAAGCAAGGTAGAAACGGACACGGAGACAACGGCGTCTCTTTGAGCGTGAATAGTGAAATGGACGGAGGGAGAGAGGGGGGGGGGCAGAAGGGTCTGAAAAGGGAAGGGGCTAGCTGGGGGTGCCCAAGGGTTGGGTGGGTGAAGCTTCTCTCACAAAGTCCAAAAGCTGGAGCCCGTGAGAGGGATCTTGCTTCTTGCTACATACACCTTGTTCGCCATGAGCTTAGCCCCCGGGGCTCGTCTCACAAGGCCAGAGTGAGACCCGAAAGGGGAAGAGAGAGAGAGAGAGAGAGAGAGAGAGAGAGAGAGAGAGAGATATGAGGGCAACGAGAAAATGGGAGAGCGAAAGATTCATAGAGAGATATCGAGAGATGGAGAGTGAGTGAGAGAGGGATAGAGAGAAAGAGAGAGAGCGTTAGAGAAAGAGACGGAAAGAGAGAGAGAGCGTTAGAGAAAGAGACGGAGAGAGAGAGAGAGAGTTAGAGAGAGAGACGGAGAGAGATAGACGGAGAGAGATAGAGAAAGAGAGAAAGGAAGGAACAACAACATTGGTCTTCCAATGTCTCTTCCTTCCGGCGTATCGTCTCCACAGAGCAGCTTACTCGCCTCTGTTGGCTTGTCGACGCCATTGCATCTTGGTCCCAACGAGAGTTCACCAACCCGCCAGTCAGTGTCTCTCCTCTCTCTCTATTTCTCTCTCTCGCTCTCTCTCCCTCACTCTCTCACTCTCTCTCACACTCTCTCTCTTTCTCTCTCTCTCTCTCTCTCTCCCTCTCTCGGACTACCACCATTCCAAACACAAGTCATTCAGCCAAGAGGACACCACCCTTCTCCCCCTCTCAAAACAGGCGCAAGAAAGCATAAATATGCAAATGTTCATTGGCACATCAACAACAAATTTCTATGTATAAACAAATGTTCCTATATATACTCTTAAATATTTGTATATAACTCTTCCACTTTTTCAAAAGAGATAAAAGTGTCAAGATCGTGAAGATGAGAAACTTTAAGGGATCAGAAAGGATGGCGGCCGGGTATTTGTACATTTTTAGCTCAGTGATTTGACTAAGTCAACTTAGTTGACTAAGTCAACTGTTGACTAACAATAAGTCAACTTAGTTGACTAAGTCAACTGTTAAGAATTTCGTGTTTTGAAAGCCATAAAAAATTTTCAAAAGAAGTTTTTTTTAAGGCAAAAGTCAAGTGTTTTTAATAATCAGGAAAAGTCAAACAAAGTTTAGTTTAGTCAACTTTAGTCAACTTAGTTAACTAGTTTGTACATTAGTGGATTAGGAAGAAAGTTAAAAAACAGTCTAAATACGACCGGAAAATCTACGGACCAAGCAGCCGGGCCGTAGATTGAAAAAAAAAGAAAAAAAGTCAAAATAGGCCGAAAATGTTCGGACCAAGCAGCCGGGTTGTAGATTGGAAAATAAAAGAAAAAATGTCAAAATACGGCCGGAAAAATGTTCGGATCAAGCAGCTGGAGATTGTGCAGGAGTGGGGAAAGGCAAAAGAAGACATCATCGTTAGAGAACGGCTGAAGTCCATTCTTCATCTGGCCCTGTCTGTCAGAACTACTTCGAAGAGCGCGCGCATTGTCCCCAACGGCAAAATGAAAGAAGAAGAATGGGGGGAAGAGAGAACAGAGAAAGAAAGAGAGAGAGTGAGAGAGAGAAAGAGAGAGAAAGAGAGAGAAGCATAGAGAGAGTAAGAAGAGACAACAGAAAGAGCGAGAGAGATTGGCAGAGAGTGGAAGAGATAGAAAGTGAGGAACAAAAAGTATAAGAAATGAACGAACGTTTATAAAAGGACTTGGACATTGTGGTACATGTAGCTACAACGAAAAGGAAGATAGCCCGCGACAACAATAGCAGGGAGAGAAAAAAGGAGAGGAAGAGAGATGAAAAGAAAGTAAAAGAGAGAGAGTGTGAGAGAGAGGGAGAGGGAGAAAGTGAGAAAAAGAGAGAGAGCGAAAGAAAGAGAGCCCATTCGGCAGAGAGAGATAAAGACGGCCGGGCCCTTGAGAGATGGCAAACCAAAAAAAAGAAGTTTGTCCCCTCCTTATTCATGTGCACATGTTCGAAATGTGGCGCTTGAGGCAAAAATGAACGAGAGAGAGAGAGAGAAAGAGAGAGAGAGAGAGAGAGAGAGAGACTAGAGAGGCAAAAGAATGAAAGGGAAAAGAAAGAAGAGAAAGAGAGAACACGAGACAGAGAGAATGTTGTATTGAAAAAGCACAAGTATAATTGCAGTCGCCTTTGCGTTCAGCGATGGTCATGAACGAGAGGTCTGAAGCATCTCTCTCTCTCTCTCTCTCTCCTTCTCTCTCTCTCTTTCCCTCTGTTCTCGCGCTCCCTTTCTCTCGTTCGCTCTCTCTTTCCCTCTGTTCTCGCTCTCCCTTTCTCTTGTTCGCTCTCTCTATCTCTTTCTCTCTCTCTCTCGTTCGTTCCCTCTCCCCCTCTCTCTCTAATGCTCTCTCTCTCTCTCTCTCTCTCTCTCTCCCCTTTTCTCTATCTCTGTCTCTCCTTCCCTGTCTCGGATTTCTCCACTCACCCTTCTTTTACGATGTCCAAAGGCCAAAATTCGCGCCAGATACACGATGACTGCGAATAGAACGGCCTAGATTATCGAAGACTTCGCTTGCCATGCTAATGGCTTCGACCTTCACAAGACAACACCTCGTTAACAACTTGTGATGGAAGCGAGAAGGAAAGGAGGAGAGAAGGAGAGAAAGAGAGAAAGAGAGAAAGAGAGAAAGATAGGAGGAGAGAAAGAGAGAAGGAGAGAAAGAGAAAAAAGAGAGAAAGAGAAAACGAGAGAACGAGAGAAAGAGGAAAAGAGAGATACAAAGATCTGAGATAGCAGCTATCCAAATAGTGCAAGATGTCGAGAATTACACTTGGAAGCCGTCGACAATCCTCTACAAGGCCCTTTCAAATCCTTGCGCATCTTGGGGTACTGACAGGCGAGGTTACATACACGCATACTTTGCTTGATTACTCTGTTTCTCAAACTCTTCAATCTCTCTCTCTCTCTCTCTCTCTTCTCTCACCTCCTCTAAATATCTCTTATCTCTCTCTTTCTCTATCTCTTTTTATTCTCTCTCTCTCTCTCTCTCTTTCTCTATTTTCTCTTCTCTCCCTCTCTCAACCATGGAAAATGATGAGGATGAGTGCGGGAACGTGAGCCGAATACACGCACGCATGTGCTGCTTACCTTTGCGGCTGGCTATAAAGAGAAGAGGTTTCTTGAGAGGTAGCGAGAGAGCTGCGCGTGGATGAGAAGTGGGTTGTGTAAGTCCCAGGCATGGTATACTAGGATTGAGAGAGAGTGAAGAGAGAGTGAATTATAGAGAGAGAGATGAAAAGAAAGAGAGAGAGAGAGAGAGAGAGAGAAAGAGAGATGAAAAGAGGGAGAGAGAGTGAGAGAGAAAAAGGGAGTAGAGAGAGAGAGTGAGAGAGAGAGAGAGGACTACAACTTGTTGGAGTTGTTTGGAGGGTTTCGGCCATTCGACTTCGTCCTTGCAGGAATTCCACAACACGCCTCTGCCCGCAATTAGAGTGGACTTTTACGTTGGCTTTCTCTCTGGGCAATGTAGTAGTACATAAGCCTCAGAAGACTCAAAATAGTCAATGGATAAGAGGAGAGAGAGAGAGAGAGAGAGAGAGAGAGAGAAGGTGAAGGAGAAGAAGAGATCAGCATAGTGAGAGCAAGAGATATGGAAAGCGAGAGAAGCAGTGAGATGATAAAAAGTTGAGACAAGCTAATGGAAACAGGGAGGAAAGGATCTGTTTCTGGCGGGCACACAACTTCCAAATTGAATTCAGTCCGGCCATGTTTCGGCATCTGCAAGTTTCATCACATCTCTCTCTCTCTCTCTCTCTCTCTCTCTTGTTTTCCCTTCTTCTCACAATCAGTCTAATTGCAACAGCTAATCGAAAGCATTTCTTGCCACGTAGCTGATGACAACGAGCCAGTACTGGTTAGGGATGAGCCCGAGGGGTTCCCGTATCGAAATTCAAGGATGTTCTCGGCTCAGCATATTGAAACGAATCCAGATCGTCTTATAAAAAATTGGTTTTAAGAGAGAGTTCAGATTTGCTTGCTGATGATTCAGGAAAAAATGCTAGTGGCTTACGGGAAATGAAGATACTACACCGATGAATGTCTCATGAAATTGAGGCATGATCGTGATGGGAGAGAGAGAGCGGGAGATCATGTTACTTTGTTGCGTGTCTTGAGCAAGAGAGAGAGAGAAAGAGAGAGAGAGAAAGAGAGAGAGAGAGTGAGGAAGAGAGAGAGAGAAAGAGAGGAAGAGAGAGAAAAGCATGAAGAGAGAGGAAGAGAGAGAAAGGAAGTGAGGGAGAGAGAGATGAAAGCCTGAAGAGACAGAGAAAGAGAGAAAGAGAGGGATAGAAAGAAAGAAAGCCCATTGGCAGATCGCCAATAGGAACCGGACGATGCCTCGAGGGGCGATCTTCAGATCTTAAACGATCTCTTTCTCTCTTTCTCTCCCTCTTTATCTCTCTTTCTCTCTCTCTCTCTCTCTACGACGAATGCAAACATGACCATTCTCCATACATATATTGACGCCGTTGTTTGTGATTTGCTCACTCTCAGAATCAGAAAGGCAAACGTCTCTCTTTTTTTTCTTTTTTTTTCTTATATCGTCGTTGACTCAGTCTCTGACCAGAAGACAGAAAATAAAAAAAATAACCCGACACAGTGTTTTTTTCAAAACGCTCATTAAAATAAATATTTTTTTAAAATGTAAAAAAAAATGACGAAGAGTTGAAGTAGGATAT
>CALZFC010000268.1:3160000-3215000 GCA_945643635.1 Allodiplogaster sudhausi
CAATTTGTAGTTTAGCAAAATGAATCCCAAAAATACCAGATTTTATGAGCCGATTTTGACGTCCAATAATCTAGACCTATATAATAGTCATCTCATGCCTTCATCATAACCGCAGTAGACTGTTGCCGCTGAAGTCGCTTCATCAACGGTGTATTCGTTTTCAGGCGTGCCGTCCGTGACAATCCAGTGGGTGCCGAACGGGCAGATGGCACGCGTGCCAACGTAGAAGGTTTCGTCTGCCTAGAAGAAAATAAAGCCCTTTTTATTACTTAGAAAATACGAAGAATTTAACAGCCTACTTTTCGGTGATTTCTACCGAAATGTATAATAGAACCTTCTCATGATTTAGGATTAATATTATAAGCGCAAATTTATGCGAGTACCAGAACGACGAGTCTCGTTGCAGCGCTCCCTGCAGCGCACGCCCACTTGCAGGCCGCCTCATCGTAAAAGAGGGTGGCCGTCGTGTCGAACGGGAAGCCCACTCTCGCTGTCTCATCGTCGTCAGAATGCACCGCCCACATCTGGACGCACATGCATTTTGCTGCAATGTGCACGGTCATCATCATCGTCATTTGGCTTCTCTGATACCACTCTTGCGAACATTTAATTCCAGAACACTGCGCTGTTTCTGTGGTACGAGCCTTCAGAGGGCTGTCAATGCTCAAGCAATGCTACATAGAATTAGAAACGAAATCATATACCCGCCGTCGTTGTTTCTGCCTCGGCGGTTGTCTCGGATGCCAATGATGTGGTTTCGATTTTAACATCTAGGAAGATTGGCATCGATTAGTGTCCAATTAGTAGTTTAGCAAAATTAATCTTTATTTAAACGTCATTTTTGAGCGGATTTTGATGCCTAATAATTAGACACATATGACAGTCATCTCATGCCTTCATCATAGCCGCAGTAGACCGTCGCAGCAGAAGATTGAGCGACAACAGCAATCGTATTTTCGTTTTCGTCCAAGACACCCCAGTGCGTGCCGAACGGGCAGGTGGCACGTCTGCCAACGTAGAAGGTTTGGTCAGCCTAGAAGAAAATAAAAGCCCTTTTCTTATTGCTTAAAATACACGTATTTTACAGCCTACTTTTCGGTAATTATTATCGAAATACAGATGATCTAGGATTAATATTATAAGCAATGTTATGCGAGAACCAGAATGACGAGACGCGTTGCAGCGCTCCCTGCAGCGCACGCCCACTTGCAATCCGCCTCGTCGAAAAAGAGGGTGGCCGTCGTGTCGAATGGGTAGCCCGGTCTCGCTGTCTTGCCGTCGTCAGAATGCACCGCCAACATCTGCACGCACATGCATTTTGCTGCAATGTGCACGGTCATCATCATCGTCATTTGGCTTCTCTGATACCACTCTTGCGAACATTTAATTCCAGAACACTGCGCTGTTTCTGTGGTACGAGCCTTCAGAGGGCTGTCAATGCTCAAGCAATGCTACATAGAATTAGAAACGAAATCATATACCCGCCGTCGTTGTTTCTGCCTCGGCGGTTGTCTCGGATGCCAATGATGTGGTTTCGATTTTAACATCTAGGAAGATTGGCATCGATTAGTGACCAATTAGTAGTTTAGCAAAATTAATCTTTTTTTAAACGTCATTTTTGAGCGGATTTTGATGCCTAATAATTAGACACATATGACAGTCATCTCATGCCTTCATCATAGCCGCAGTAGACCGTCGCAGCAGAAGATTGAGCGACAACAGCAATCGTATTTTCGTTTTCGTCCAAGACACCCCAGTGCGTGCCGAACGGGCAGGTGGCACGTCTGCCAACGTAGAAGGTTTGGTCAGCCTAGAAGAAAATAAAAGCCCTTTTCTTATTGCTTAAAATACACGTATTTTACAGCCTACTTTTCGGTAATTATTATCGAAATACAGATGATCTAGGATTAATATTATAAGCAATGTTATGCGAGAACCAGAATGACGAGACGCGTTGCAGCGCTCCCTGCAGCGCACGCCCACTTGCAATCCGCCTCGTCGAAAAAGAGGGTGGCCGTCGTGTCGAATGGGTAGCCCGGTCTCGCTGTCTTGCCGTCGTCAGAATGCACCGCCAACATCTGCACGCACATGCATTTTGCTGCAATATGCACGGTCATCATCGTCATCGTTTGGCTTCTCTCTTGCGCCAAAGATATGAACATTTAATTCCAGAACACTGCGCTGTTTCTGTGGTACGAGCCTTCAGAGGGCTGTCAATGCTCAAGCAATGATACATAGAATTAGAAACGAAATCATATACCCGCCGTCGTTGTTTCTGCCTCGGCGGTTGTCTCGGATGCCAATGATGTGGTTTCGATTTTAACATCTAGGAAGATTGGCATCGATTAGTGTCCAATTAGTAGTTTAGCAAAATTAATCTTTTTTTAAACGTCATTTTTGAGCGGATTTTGATGCCTAATAATTAGACACATATGACAGTCATCTCATGCCTTCATCATAGCCGCAGTAGACCGTCGCAGCAGAAGATTGAGCGACAACAGCAATCGTATTTTCGTTTTCGTCCAAGACACCCCAGTGCGTGCCGAACGGGCAGGTGGCACGTCTGCCAACGTAGAAGGTTTGGTCAGCCTAGAAGAAAATAAAAGCCCTTTTCTTATTGCTTAAAATACACGTATTTTACAGCCTACTTTTCGGTAATTATTATCGAAATACAGATGATCTAGGATTAATATTATAAGCAATGTTATGCGAGAACCAGAATGACGAGACGCGTTGCAGCGCTCCCTGCAGCGCACGCCCACTTGCAATCCGCCTCGTCGAAAAAGAGGGTGGCCGTCGTGTCGAATGGGTAGCCCGGTCTCGCTGTCTTGCCGTCGTCAGAATGCACCGCCAACATCTGCACGCACATGCATTTTGCTGCAATATGCACGGTCATCATCGTCATCGTTTGGCTTCTCTCTTGCGCCAAAGATATGAACATTTAATTCCAGAACACTGCGCTGTTTCTGTGGTACGAGCCTTCAGAGGGCTGTCAATGCTCAAGCAATGCTACATAGAATTAGAAACGAAATCATATACCCGCCGTCGTTGTTTCTGCCTCGGCGGTTGTCTCGGATGCCAATGACGTGGTTTCGATGGCAACATCTATTAAGATTGGCATCGATTAGTGTTCCCTCAGTTGCTTAGTACAGAGAATTTCAAACATTTCTGTTTTTTTTTTTAAATCAGCGAAAACATATGTAGATATACCAATGGTTGTTGCTGTTGACGTCATCGTCGTTGTTGTGGTGGCTAGAAAGTATGTTATTATTAGATGGTTATTGACTTTTCCTAATTTGATTACTCACTGGGCATTGATGAAATGTCATATAAAGTATTGTTTTTTGAACAATCAAGCATCTTGACCTGAAATGATTTTTCCAATGAGGATTTCTGTGCGAGAAATAGACCGCCACTATCCTGATCCAAGCTTTGTCGGGAAGGAGTAAGCAATGCAAGTTTTACCTGAAGTCGTCGATGTCGTGCTCGTGGGTGTCGTCGGTGGGTGTGTGCCTAATTAAAGGACGTTAGATATTTATATAGCTTGCCGGTGCCATTTACGATATCACAGATGCGGAAATTGTCAAAGGTAACTCGTGACATTCACAATTCGAGATATGTGGCACTCATTTTTCGAGCATTTAAAGATAAGACACATTCTAATTGCTCATTCTTGCATCTTTCATGCACGAACCAAACACGGCGCATCTCAGCAGCGGATTCGTATAGAACGTCCCCGCGTAGTCCTTCCACTGATTATTCACTGAAGTGCACGTGAGCGTTGAGTCGAGTCGAACGACCGTGCCGTCCGGGCGCGTCACCTAAGGCTTCAGTAGAGTCCACAGTTAAATGAGTCAAATTTTGAATACTCAATTTTGAATTCGCGCCGTTTTGCCTGACACAAGTACGAGAGAGTAGGTGATTTAGACAGACGCAACTACAATGGTCAGTAAAATTTAAATATGTAGATTACGCTTAAGTTTCGTGCCCGCTTTAATCGCTGCCTTCTGCAAAGGTGTTGCAATCAATTCAGCTTGGTGTGTGAAGCTGCGACAAGTAATGGCTATCGAAATGAATATATAAACGGTAGTAGCAAGGTTACGTAAATTGCATGCGCTTTTCGTCGTATCCTCACAATCAGTGCCCTTCGTCCATCTTTTCTTTTAGGTGATGCAATGATAATGTGTGTGTACCGATCCCGTGTAGCCGTTCGGGCATCGCAGCATGGTGCAGTTGGTGAACGAGTTCGTCTCGAGCAGCGCCGAGTTCGAGCACGAGTAGCCTTCCGGACATGAGAAGTCCATGAAATAGACGCACTTGTCGCAGCCTGTAACGGTTGTTCAGAAAATACACCAACTTGTTGCGTCATCAACAGAGGTGGGAATGGGCCGGCCGGCCCATTTTCCTAAGGCCCGGGGCCGGGCCCAAGAAAAGTTGGACCGGCCCGTAGGCCCGATTGGGCCCTCAAGTCAGAAATTCCTGGCAAATTGATGGTAAAGACGTAAACTTTAAATTTTCGGAAGTACTAGAAATAGGTTTATATATACTAAATATGGCAATGGATACATCAAATCACTTAATTAGAGTGGAAATGTTGTTATAAAAATTTTAAGAATTCTTTTTTACATTAAAAAGGTAAAATTTAAATCTGAGAGGCTAAATCGGGCCGGCCTGGCCGGGCCGGGCCCAAAATTACAAGGCCCGGAAATTTCCGGCCGGGCCGGGCTGGCCCAAAACTTTTCGGCGAATTCCCACCTCTGGTCATCAAACATTCCAAAAATTGGTGATATTTTATCATACAAAATTCTGAGATATTTTTGAGCATTCCATGAAATCTTTTGCATACGCGGAAGAATCTTGCAGTTGAGCATCGTCGGATTGATCACTTTGTTGTTCGCATAGAAGACGCCAACCGAACAGTTTATCTTGTCCGCCGTCAGCCACGAAAGACCGCTCTTGTACTGCAACGACGTGTCTTTTCTACTGCAAAGTCTTTTGCATGTGTGTGCTCTAGCATCTACATTTCTTCTACGATATATGAATTTTAGGCAATTCCATCAGCGAAAATGGTGCGTATAACTTTGATTTGCGTAGAAAATATGACAAAAAATATTCCTAAATTATGGAAGATTTTTTTTTTCATATAAATCATTTTAATTTTACTTTTTCTTGATTCGACTGACCACTGGCTGCGCGAATGGCTGAATACACGAGACGGTGCAGGTGTCGTCCTCGACCAGCTTGCTTGGGTCACAAGTCGCGCCCGTCTGGCAGTTCGCGCTGCCCGTCGTGCCATTCGCAGCCGGAAGGGGCTTGCATGTGCAGGGCGGCTCTGCGAATGGGAAGGGCTTACAGCGCCACATTGTCTTTGAGGAGGCATCTTTCAAGGAGGAACATTGGAAAATAGTTAGTTATATGCTTCTTTTTCTATTTTCCTTTTGGGAAAGACTTTCAAATAGCATGACTAAGATTCAGTGGGATCTGAATAGAGTGTCTCTAATTGCAAGAATGAGGCCTTGCCCGACACAAGAAGGGTGCACGTTGACATAGTGGATTCTTCAAGGGCAATAAAGGGGAAGAGGACGTAAAACTGACCAAAGAATGCATTCGCGGCAGATGGAAAGAAGTTGAAGATTAGAACCACAGCGAAAGCAGTGGACAACGAACTCCGAATTATCGCCATTTCTCGAAGCTATCTGAATATCTGAATAAAAATTTAATATGATTTAGGTAATATTGACAAATTATTATCATTTGATCTAAATTGGGAAAACTGTCAAGCAAGCCTACCTCTTCCACAGTGGGGCAGTGGAAATGCTCGGCAAGATGGATATGATGGAACACAATTGGAAGGTGGACTTTTATATTTATTCTGTTAGAATGAACATCATTTGTTATACAGCGCTCTGAACATTGCAAACACGGAACATTTGAGCTTGAGAGTTTGGAAAATTAGAATAATCAGTGATGTGTGCACATGATCAGGAGAGAGAAACGGATGAGAAGTCATAGTGAAGAAGAGAGACTCGAACACGACAATCAAATGTGGTCCCTCCTCTAGCTGACTGGGTTCCCGGCAAAGCCTACTTTGACTGTAGTCTGGCTCACTCGGTGCAACACATGGCGAAAAGAACGTCCTTGCTCAGAACAGAGGCATACTAATCCCCTCATAATAATGAAATGACAAACTTCCGAATGGGAGAAATGAGCGAAAAAAACGCTGATTTCTCGCCTCATTCGACGTTTACTTTTTTTTACTTGCGTCCTTTTCCGTTTCTGTTTCTCTGTCTCTCTCTCTCTATCTCTCTCTCTCTTTCTCTCTCTCTTTAGTTATATGTACTCTGCTCAACAACAAAATTTAGCGATTGCTTGTTTTGTTTCGGGAAGCTATTTAATATTTTTCTTCTAGGTTTATGCTCATTCGCGTGCTATGTATGTACATATGTATATACACATATTATTTAAGGCATTCAATTCATCTTCCTTCATTCTCTCACTCAGTCTCTTAATGTTTTTTCCCTTACTTCTAATGGTAAGTCTCTCTCTCTCTCCTTCCCTCACTCTCTCTCACTCTCCCTCCTCCATCTCTCTCTCTCTCTTCTCAAATGTAACTGAAATAATTTCCTATTACAATATGAACTGCTAATTGCAAGAAAGATCAATGAAAGGTACAACGTGACTCATGAGGATAAACTGAGTTGATCTGCCGAGACGAAGGGACCCACTGTAGTTGAGTGGCAAGTTCGCGAAGTTGCGACGCATTTGGTCAAAGTTCGATTCCCTGGGCTATGTCTGGAATGCTGAAGATTGCTTGGTGCCAAAGCAGAGATGTGAATGCTGAAGATTGCTTGGTGCCAAAGCAGAGATGTGAATGCTGAAGATTGCTTGGTGCCAAAGCAGAGATGTGCAACCAATCTCTGTGCTGCTGTCTGTAAGCAATGTGTGAGAATTATGATCTGACTAGGCCGGAACGAACATTTGACACCTTAAATAAAGTGTCTCAACTTTACTTAAATTATCTAACCCCTCGATTCCCCCTTTTTCTCTATCGCTCTTTCACTATATCGCTCTTTGTCTATCTATCGTTCTTTCGGAGCGACCGGTTGGCTGGTTGGCAGGGCTCCCGCGACTCTGGCCTTAGAGCAACGGGTTCGGGTCCCACAAGCGGTCGCCCCATCAGAAAGGATTGGTCTTGCCCATCGAATGTGCGCACTTCGAATGAGTCATTCTGATGTCGTCGCCTGTGGTCCAACCGAGGACTGCATCCAGAATTCAAGAATTCATAGACGTACTTATGAAGTTGATCACCCACCCGAATCCGAGATCACGCTCGGAGGATTTGTCAATGGGCGGTGCTGTCAGCACCTAGTTTTTTCCTTGTTGTTGAAATTCCTTATTAATTTTTCTCTCCATCAATCTCAAAAATCTGGAGGCATTTATAGGGGAAACTATATTTGTAAATATTTTTGTCATAAAAATATAAACCATTTAGAATGTTTTTTTTACTCTATCTTGAAAAGAGAGGCTGTCACAATAATCTCGCTTACAGTCGTCTTCTGTAGTCCACATGAAATAGTGATGTCAATAAGGCAATCAGCATTGATTTTTCCTGGCCTGGAATTTGAAGACTCATGGTAGCATTTTATAAGAGATGCAAAAGCGAGAGCAATTTTAGTGGCAGAGAGAGACAGAGAGAGAGAGAGAGAGAGAGAGAGTGAGTGAGTGAGAGCGAGCGCCAGGGAGAGAGAGAAAGAGAGAGAGAGAGGGAGACTGAGGCAGAGAGAACAAGAGCCAGAGAGAGAGGTAAATTGAATTGCATCGACAATATTTTTTATGATTCAATTTAATCGATTCAGTAGTTCTTGAGGATTACAACGAGTGAAATGAACTGGGAAGGAGTATAATGGCACATTCTCTTATCAAAGGATATCAAAGCAAAGACTTCACTGGCACGACTAGCCAGCCCTCATCGGATGTTCCCGACAAAACCACGAAGTAGTAATCCAGCTATTGATTATTTGAGTAACTCAGAAGAAGGAGGCATTGTGTGCTAACAGCCGAGTTTGAAAAGGCGAGTAGACAGACGGCAACGAGGATGAGCCAGCGTTCAGGGTACATCATGTAAGTGCCTGGTGGTGATAGTGGCTCCCTCTTCTCCCCTCCCTCCTTCTCGACAGCGCCTTCAGGCTTCTTCGCCGTCTCACTCGCATTTGCAGCAGAAGATAGTGGCGGCTTCACTGAAAATATCAGGAAAATAACAGCAATTCTCTTTATGGTGACCAAATGAAAAAATGGCCCTAGTGAAAGTTGTCCCGAGAGACTTTCCCACGTAATCACAATTAACTAACCAATTGGCGCGACCTTGGCGCCCTTCTTGTCTGCATCCGCCGCGGCCTTCTGCTTGGGTGGATCGGGGGTCTTGGCGCGACGCAACGCGGTTTCTCCGGAGTCAGCACGCAGGGGAGGCCCTGAGAAGTAAACTTTGGACAAGATCTCCAAGATAATGAAGAGACCTGGCTGTAGAAGTAGTCCTTGAGCGCGCCGCTGCCCGGGTAGCCATCGGTAATTCTATGGCTGAAAATAGAAGAAAAGTTACACAACTTGCTACAGCATTTTAATTAACTAATTAATCGCCGTCATTATACAATTTTCCTCTTAAACATTAAAATTCTTTTGTAAGAATTAAGAGACTAATTGCATTCATAGATCATTGAGACAATTTTTTCCATAAAAAAAACAAATATTCTCGCAAAAAGGCACGAGTTCATGGAGAAGTGATTTCACATGGACAAGGAAAGGGACGGGGATTTGGGGAATCCCATACTTGGATGGTATGGGATTTGAGATTCCTGCACTCTTGGGAAGCACTGTGGGTGGGAAGATATCCCACTAGACAACCACTACCCATGCCGCCAGCGCGCGCTCTCGCCCCTTCCACTCGCTTCCAACAGGACACTCCGCGAAACAGTGCTGATGACCTAACCTCCTGTGATCTCTTCTCTCTTTCTCTGCTCGTCTCCTGAGACTCTCTCGCACTCAGGAAAAATAAAATTCAAACAAAAATGGGCGGCAACATTAATAATTAGTTATAATAATTATATCACTTTAAACACGCCAATACTCGGTTCAAAAAGAGAGAATAGTGATGAAAATTGCGCCTAAGAAATCCGACTTAATCAAGAATCGCATCCATTTTCCAGAACAAGAAAGAACAGGAAATCAAGGCCATCGCATCATTTTGAATCATGGTAAGACAAAACCTCCATTCCAGGCACGATAACAAAATATGTTCGATGCAAACTTTCCCCGCAATTGCTCGCATTTTCCTAATAGTGAGGAACCAAACTAAAGCCAGCTAATTGCTAATTGAAAGCAAAAGAAAGGAAAAGAAAGAACGGTCTGAAATAGCCGAAAAAACTAAGGAAATAGATGCAGCACAAAGCACATTGTCGAAAAAAGGCTAAACAATTAAACTGATTGCTTTGAAATGACTAAACGAAACAGTTTCTCACGCTCGCAGAAGAATCTTAGCGAACTTGATCACAACAAATGTGCGTGAGCGTTATTTAATTAATTGAAAAAGGGATTTTAATCGGATATGAAAGCTTCCTGAGCAAGAAAACGATGTTAGATCTTTGGAAAAAGCAACAGTTCGGGAGCAAGAAAAGATAGGGGAGAAGGCGAAGAACTGAATAGAAGTGAAATGAAAAGTGATGACAATGAGTGTGGAATGGAAGATCAGAAAAGACGAGGAAAAAAGTGCCAAGCCACCACTCGCGCCCGCATTTGCCCGCTGGCAGTAGAATTCTTCCCGCTGCAGCGCTCCGTTTGAATCTTTGATGTGCAAGAATGGCGCCAATTCAAAGTCATCAGCCCAAATACGGTAGCGGGTGTTGAGTGTTGGTGGAACAAAGGAAAAGATGTTGAGGGCTTTGTTTTTCATGTGTTTTTTTTATTTATGAAAAAAGAGAATAGTTAATTTTTATTTATTTTTATTTAATGAAGAAACCAGAGTGAAAAGCACAAGTAAATTAAAATTGTAAAGAAGCATATCAGCAAGGGTTTTTGTTTGGTTTCAAATTTTCCTACATAAAAAAGTTCGCTGTGTCGGATGGAGTTCCCTATGTCATTCCCATTTATGCTGCTATAATTTTGCATACCCGAGGAGGCTCTGAGATGCAAATGTCGCTGCCACGTTGTCACCAGTGCTCTTCTTCCGCGCGAGCTCATTCCTCGTCATTCTCTTCGCTTTCCTTGCCCGCGTGCGGCTGCTTCTCCACTTCTTCACTTTACCCGGTTACAACAAATTCTGGACATATTCCCTTTTAATAATACTGACCTTTAACTTTGCTTGCAAGTCGTTTGTTTCTTCTCAACGCTCTGCAGATTTGGCGAATAATTGGTTCTAATCACTTTTGAAAGGATTGAGAGCACTTGTTCTTATTCGATGTTGAACAACTAATCAACTTTTCTCTCGTATGCAGTTTATTCGGTTTATTGGTCGATGGCCGACTATTTTTTTATATATTTTAAATGATCATCTACTCTGTCAATCACATTCGTGCAATGGATTGATTTCAGGTTGAAGAATGGTCGCAGGCGGCGGCGGCAACTTGCCGAATAATTACGACGAGTATACGGGCGACGTATATAGGCGACGTCGCCCACCGATGGCTACCCGGGCAGCGGCGCGCTCAAGGACTACTTCTACAGCCAGGTCTCTTCATTATCTTGGAGATCTTGTCCAAAGTTTACTTCTCAGGGCCTCCCCTGCGTGCTGACTCCGGAGAAACCGCGTTGCGTCGCGCCAAGACCCCCGATCCACCCAAGCAGAAGGCCGCGGCGGATGCAGACAAGAAGGGCGCCAAGGTCGCGCCAATTGGTTAGTTAATTGTGATTACGTGGGAAAGTCTCTCGGGACAACTTTCACTAGGGCCATTTTTTCATTTGGTCACCATAAAGAGAATTGCTGTTATTTTCCTGATATTTTCAGTGAAGCCGCCACTATCTTCTGCTGCAAATGCGAGTGAGACGGCGAAGAAGCCTGAAGGCGCTGTCGAGAAGGAGGGAGGGGAGAAGAGGGAGCCACTATCACCACCAGGCACTTACATGATGTACCCTGAACGCTGGCTCATCCTCGTTGCCGTCTGTCTACTCGCCTTTTCAAACTCGGCTGTTAGCACACAATGCCTCCTTCTTCTGAGTTACTCAAATAATCAATAGCTGGATTACTACTTCGTGGTTTTGTCGGGAACATCCGATGAGGGCTGGCTAGTCGTGCCAGTGAAGTCTTTGCTTTGATATCCTTTGATAAGAGAATGTGCCATTATACTCCTTCCCAGTTCATTTCACTCGTTGTAATCCTCAAGAACTACTGAATCGATTAAATTGAATCATAAAAAATATTGTCGATGCAATTCAATTTACCTCTCTCTCTGGCTCTTGTTCTCTCTGCCTCAGTCTCCCTCTCTCTCTCTCTTTCTCTCTCTCCCTGGCGCTCGCTCTCACTCACTCACTCTCTCTCTCTCTCTCTCTCTCTCTCTCTCTCTCTGCCACTAAAATTGCTCTCGCTTTTGCATCTCTTATAAAATGCTACCATGAGTCTTCAAATTCCAGGCCAGGAAAAATCAATGCTGATTGCCTTATTGACATCACTATTTCATGTGGACTACAGAAGACGACTGTAAGCGAGATTATTGTGACAGCCTCTCTTTTCAAGATAGAGTAAAAAAAACATTCTAAATGGTTTATATTTTTATGACAAAAATATTTACAAATATAGTTTCCCCTATAAATGCCTCCAGATTTTTGAGATTGATGGAGAGAAAATTAATAAGGAATTTCAACAACAAGGAAAAAACTAGGTGCTGACAGCACCGCCCATTGACAAATCCTCCGAGCGTGATCTCGGATTCGGGTGGGTGATCAACTTCATAAGTACGTCTATGAATTCTTGAATTCTGGATGCAGTCCTCGGTTGGACCACAGGCGACGACATCAGAATGACTCATTCGAAGTGCGCACATTCGATGGGCAAGACCAATCCTTTCTGATGGGGCGACCGCTTGTGGGACCCGAACCCGTTGCTCTAAGGCCAGAGTCGCGGGAGCCCTGCCAACCAGCCAACCGGTCGCTCCGAAAGAACGATAGATAGACAAAGAGCGATATAGTGAAAGAGCGATAGAGAAAAAGGGTGAATCGAGGGGTTAGATAATTTAAGTAAAGTTGAGACACTTTATTTAAGGTGTCAAATGTTCGTTCCGGCCTAGTCAGATCATAATTCTCACACATTGCTTACAGACAGCAGCACAGAGATTGAGATTGGTTGCACATCTCTGCTTTGGCACCAAGCAATCTTCAGCATTCACATCTCTGCTTTGGCACCAAGCAATCTTCAGCATTCACATCTCTGCTTTGGCACCAAGCAATCTTCAGCATTCACATCTCTGCTTTGGCACCAAGCAATCTTCAGCATTCACATCTCTGCTTTGGCACCAAGCAATCTTCAGCATTCACATCTCTGCTTTGGCACCAAGCAATCTTCACTACCGGACGAGAGAGGTGATAGGACGGAGGGGGGCATTGAAGGGATCACCAAATGTTCTGGGAGTGGGTGGGAGGACCGTTAAAGGGGTCTAGAAACGGGCTGAGGAGGGTGGAGGTGGGAGGGCCATAAAGGGGACTAGAAGCGGTCGGGTGGGGGACCATAAACGGGTTATCTATGTACTACCGAAAGTGGGGTGATAGGATGGCTGCATCATCGGGTGGGGATGCACTTTAAGGCTACCAGCCAAGGTTCTAGAAGCAGATGAAAAAAGGTACACTGTCAACTTGACACAGACCCACCCTGATTTTGGGCCTTCCCAAAGCCCTACCCCAGGGTAACAGCAAACTTATCCTGTTTTCCGGGCCCTATACCTCCTTCCCCAACCTATTTTTTTCTGTGTCCTCGACAGTGGCTTTTGTTTAATATCTAGAAGCCTCCTAGGAGTGAAAACTTCGAGGAAGAAGCACTCGTTTTATACTAAGCGGGTATTAATGGTAGTTGAAGAATGCTGAACTACGTGTTTCAACTTTATTATTCTTAATTTTTTTTGTTTGGAAAAAATGTCGGTAAAATTTGTACGGTTTTTAGAAAATTAAAAATTGGGCAATATATTTATTGACAGGAAATTATATGTTCATTTCACCTTTTTTCAGCCCGTCTTCAAGTGCGGCGGCTACGTGGAGCGGCAAACGCAGATCAACAAGGACAACCGCGCGGTGCTCGTCGACTGGATGGTGCGTGGTGGGGGAGGGGGGGGGGGTATCGAAAGAAGGAAACGAGTTTGGTTTTTTTTTTGGATAATGGAAAAATATTCAAGTTTTTTTTCAGATCGAGATGCAGGAGATATTCGGGTTCTATAACGAGACGCTGTACTTGGCGGTCAAGCTGCTGGACATCTATCTGACGAAGACGACAAAGCAGGTGGGTATATTACTTCCTCATCCATCCTATCCCACCCACTCACCCACTCGGGGCCTATTTTGAACAGTGGGTGATGGTCCCCCCCTTACAAAAGAAAACTGATGTTCCAAACCTTTCTCTCTTGGAACTAGTTGGTTAGGAAAGTTTGATTTTACAATTAGTAAGTATCATCATTTTAGAGCACGCTCTCACTGTTTACAGTGAAAAAGTATCCTTTCCCCACTTTAGAATTGTGAGACTTGGCAGTTTGATGATTCAATGCAAATGTAAGTGTCAATTTCAGGTGAAACGCGACGATCTTCAACTGCTCGGTTGCGCTGAACGTCTTCATCGCCAGCAAATATGAAGTTTAATTTTGTAATTATTATACTATAATTAAATTCTTTTGTTAGACCGAAATATTCTAAGATTGCATAGGGAAATATAGACTTTCCAAAAAAAAAACGATTTTTTTTTATTCGGCAAAAAGTAAAGAGGAAAAAAAACCTTTAAAAAGGTAATTTTTTCTAGCAGCCCCAGCCGACCCTCCTCGACGACTTCCTCTACATGGCGGAGGACAACATCACAAAGGAGCAGCTTCTCGAGATGGAGAAGGTCAGAATGGGGGTAGCCATTCCTTTCGTTGGGGGTCGTCCCGGCCACTTTGGGTGGCAAAAGGCCCACCCCCGGAGATGGTCAGAATGGATACCCCTACATTTCGTTGGGGGTACTCCCGGCCACTTTGGGTGGGGTCAGAATGGGTACCCCTTCCTTTTGTTTGGGGTGCTCCCGGCCATTTTGGGTCGCTGAATGGTCCCGCTACCGGAGATGGTCAGAATGGATACCCCTTCCTTTCGTTGGGGAGTACTCCCGGCCACATTGGGTCCCTGAAAGGCCCCTCTCCATTGCTGACCGAATACCGTAACTTTGACTTTAAGCGAGATGAGGGGGTACCCCCGGTTACTTTGGGTCGATGAAAGCCCCCCCCCCCTACCGGAGATGGTCAGAATGGATACCCCTTAATCGTTGGGGGTCGTCCCGGCCACTTTGGGTCGCTAAAAGACCCCTCCACTCTATTCCTGACCGATACCGTAACCCTGACTTGAAGACGGTGGAAATATTATGCTTCGGGCACGGTATTTTAAATGGATGCTATATGTAGCCAAAACACTCATTAAGGGCCTCACAGATGAGCATTATTGTATTTCTATTACTACTTTTTAAACTGTTATTTAAAAGACGGAAAAAAAATTATTTGTGCCAAACTACTTGAGGATATGCTGCGGACGGTCAACTTTGATCTGGGCGCGCCCCTCTCGTACAGATACCTTCGTCGTTATGCGAAGGTTTGTAATATATATGAAAAAAATAAAAGAATAAAAATTATTAACATAAAAAATAAATGATTTTTTCACCGGGAGGATGTTTCATACATAGATTGAGGGTGGCGGAGGGAGTAGGTACGGTCCCTCCGCGGCCCTCAATGTTTGTATGTATGGTTTCATCCATGAGCTTGTAAAGAAACCTCCCGGTGAATGCTCTTGGGATATTTATTTTATTTATTCATTTTAAACCCTTACTTTTGTTGTTGTTGTAGACGACTAAGACCGGCATGAAGACACTGACGCTGGCTCGCTTCGTCCTGGAGACGTCGTTGTTGTGCTACGAGTTTGTGCCGGCCAGCGAGGCCAAGATGGCAGCTGGCGCTTTTCTGCTCGCGCTTCGCATGCTGGATTCGACTGGGGGCCCTGAGGGCCGGCCGGGCCAATTTCCCAAGGCCCCGGGCCGGGCCCAACAAAAGTTGGGCCGGCCCGTAGGCCCGATTGGGCCCTCAAGTCAGAAATTCCTGGCAAGTTGAAGGTAAAAACGTAAACTTGAAATTTTCGGAAGTATTTGAAATTGGTTTATATAGTGGCATGTTACTTAGGGGTGGGGGAACATATTTTTACTTTGGTAAACTCATGCAAACCCAAAAGAAACCCCCAATTAACATAGAAAAAATGTTTGGAAAAAAAAATTGTTTTTTTATTTATTTTGAAAATCGGGCTCAAACGGGCCCACGTGCCGGGCCGGGCCGGGCCCAAAATTACAAGGCCCGGAAATTTCCGGCCGGGCCGGGCCGACACTTTGGGCCCCCAGGGCCGGGCTGGCCCAAAAAGTTTGGACCCATTCCCACCTCTGCTCACTATTCGATTAATTCGCAAAACCTTAACGCGAGTTTCCGATTGTAAATATTGTTCTGTATGCATCTGCTGCAGCATATGTGATATTCGATGTTTCCACCAGTCTTCTTTGTACCCTCGCATGTCCCAGTAGTTGTCGTCTGAACCTATTCGGAGATATCACTGATTCCATGTAATGTATATTCATCATCAAACTTCCACTTTCCCCCTTTTTAGTATCATTACACCCTTCTCACTTCTCAGCTGCTTTCTCTCTTTCTGTCTCCATCTCTATCTCTCTCTCTCTCTCTCTCTCTCTCTCTTTCTCTCTCTCTCTCTTTCTCTCTCTCTCTCTCTCTCTCTCTCTCTTTCTCTCTCTCTCTCTCTCTCTCTCTCTCTCTCTCTCTCTCTCTCTCTCTCTCTCTCTCTTTCTCTCGTTCTCCCCATTATGATGTGTCCTGGCTTGAAAGAATGCGAGTTTTCATATATATTCGTGACGTGTTCTCCTTCTTCTACTTCTTGTTTTTGCCTGCTGTGTAATGTCGAGATATTGAGGAGAGAAGACTTTACCTCGTCTTATTCCTTTCTCCTTGACTCTGTCTATTATATCTAAATGTAAGCTGGAACTACCGTAATCCCTGTTTCAATCCCAATAATCCCTCTTTCCCTTAAACTCGAATGAAGTTCTTTCATAGTTCAATCTCCTCGTAGTTCTTTCACCCGGCCCTGGTTTCTCCTTTGATTTAAGCATCCCCCATCTTCATCCCCTTCAACTATACCAAGCAAGCTTGTTTTACACACTCGCATCCTCACTTGAGAAGAACTGAAAACTAATAGAAGCTCTCTTTCCTCTGTACACGACCAACCCTTGCTGTCCCTTTTTTTAATCTTGTCTCTTGATGATGAGTGTGCTGATGATCTTGGTCAATCGAAAATTTTCTAAGTCCAGAACTCCCGTTGAAATTTTCGGCCGTTATTTTTCTAAGTCCAGAATTCATTCCACCTTGTTCTTGGTCAATCGAAATATTACAAGTCCAGGATCCTGACAGGATCTGAACCTGGGTCGCTGGTGTCGTATGTTCCCCGCATTACCAATCGGTCAATCGTCCATCATACCAAGTAGCAAGTGAAGATGTAGACATTCGTATGGAAGTGATCATACATCAGAGATCACACATCACTCACCGGGGGGGGGGGATATTGTCATGTCTGCTAGTTGAAACATCACAAGTCCAGGATCCCTACCGGATCCGAACCTGGATCGCTTGCGTAGAAAGTCCCTGCGTTACCAATGGGCTATTCGGTCATCATACCAACTTGCAAGTGAAGATGTAGACATTCGCGTGGAATGTGATCATAAATCACATGATCACAGATTATCCCCAGGGGGGGGGGTAATATTTTTCAGCCAGTGGAAATATCACAAGTCCGGAATAAATACAACAATTGATATTGACCCAAGGAGGAATCGAACCTTAAGATTTGAAAACAAACTCACTACCAATGAGCCAATCGGCCATCATAACAGATTGCAAGTGAAAATGTAGACTTTCGTGTGAATGTGATCATACATCAGAGATCACAGATCATACCCCAGGGGAGATTCACTCCTCGTCGTATTTTCACAAGTCCAGATCTCGGCCAGTAGACATATGTATCACAAGTCCCGAATAAATACACCAATTGAATTTGCTTGAAGGAGAAATGCAACATCGGAATTTTTGATTTGTAAACGAACCACTACCAATGAGTCAATGAACCAATCGGCCGTCATACCAGCTCCCAATTGAACATATGCGCATACATACGTACATGTACAAGTGACAAGTTATACAAAAATATATTCCCAACTCCAAAGCACTTCATGAATTTATATCATTGCATTTTCACAAGTCCAGGAAGAATGAGTAGTGAGAGGATGAACAAAATGTACGGAAGTCTCTCCAGTTTACAAGCATAAATTAAGAACAAGTATTTCAATGTACTCTATTTAGTATATTGGGCCCAACATTTAGGCAGTACAAAGACAGTTGGCAATCCAAAGACATGAATCGTTAGTGCATACATATAGTACAATGAAGCAAGTGAGGGATGTCAATAGCCGTGTATAAAGTAAGAGAAATTATTATCGAAAATCTCGAAATAAATAAATGAAGGAAGAAAGCTATCGGCCTCCCTGTAATATCAGTTACAAAGATATAGGCATTCATACGTATATGTTCAAGTGATACAATAGTTTATTCCAAGTTCAAAAGCCTACCTAGAATAATTCACCATCGTATTTTTCCAAGTCCATTATAATTTTTTTTCCAGGATGAAGAAACATACATATTTTATAGTATGCATCTACCTCTAAAATGATGACCAAGTATTTTATGAACTCCAATCGGTAGGCGTAAATTATTTTGTCAATGTTAGTAAGTCGATTGTTACAAGAAACAGAAGTGATGAACGCACATTACAAAGTAATGTTATTTAATTCGATTAGCCTATAACAAATAAGCTGTGATACGAGGAAGTTCAACAGAAAAAATAATTATATTAGAATACACAACTAACCAAAAAATTCTTGTTATAGTTCAATAGTCAGATACATAACTAATGTATATCCAATAAGTTCAGTTCGCATTACCAATTCAAGTATGCAACTTATGAATATTATGTACATACAAAAAGGAATTGTCAATGATTGGTTAACTCATATATCTTATCAGTTGGACGTAAATAAAGAAGACATTGCCAACGCCAAGGAAGGCAGCTAGAACGAAGCCACCAGCAATAAATTTGATAGCGAAAGTCTAACAGTTACATTGCTTCCTACTCTATGCACTAGTAATAATGAAAGTGACGATGTGAAAGACGATCCGTTCTTCATTGTCTGTTACCACATGTTTGACAGCTTCTACTCATCTTACATTACGACCTTTTTATAGAATGTCTAAGAAGAAATCGTAAGCGTGAATTATTTGTCAATCTTAGTTGGTCGATTGTTTTACGAAGCATATGTGGATGTACTCAAGTTTCACATTAATGTTGTTCAACTCGATTAGCCTATAACAAATAAGCTGTGATACTAGGGAGTTCTACAAAAAAACAATTATAAAACAAGACACAACTCACCAAAATAATTCTTGGTGAAGTTCAATAGTCAGACACATAACGAATATATCCATTAAGAATATTGTGTACATACAAAACATATTCACAGAGAATGGTTAATACATATATCGTATCAGTTGGACGTATATAAAGAAGATGCTGCAAACACAGAGGAAACCAAGTGTGCATCACAAATAATACATTTGATTATGAAAGTCACAAATTGCGAACAGTTATCTTGACTCCTTCTCTATGCAATAGCAATATTGAAAGGTGATTTTGCTGTCGTTCTCGATATGTAATATGATCTGTTCATCATTGAAGAAAATTTCTTGTCAATGCAATAGTAGTATTGAAAGTAATGTTGGTTCCATACTCAAAATGGAATATGATCATCATTCATTGTCTAATGTAAGGTCAAAATGTTGACAGTTTCCTCCTCAATGATTTTCAATCATTCTTGGTACATCGAAATATTACAAACCAAAGAACATCATGGTGAACAAGAGTGCAAGTACTCTACATACATTGTTTATTGCACACCGAGGCACGAACATATTGAAATGAAATCGTATTATTAATTATATATTTGTTGTGGGGCCACCACAGGTGGTGGGATATGCTATTGAGTTTGAGTCTGAAACACATATATGGGGTTCTATCACTAAGGAAAGCGCAGTAGAAGTTTAAGAGACCACATAACTTCACAATTTTATCATACTAAAAAGAATAGAAGTTGAATCAAACATCTAAGAAAAAAAGATTAGGGCTAAAGAAATATAGTGTTTCTAATCTAATACGTTGTGGTTTTTTTAGATGACAGACTAAAGAAAAGAGAGTTCACAGGAATGGTGGATCGGTATCCAAATTGTGCTGGACTAAGAAGATTATGTTTGTTTAGGTAATCCAGTATGAGGATAAAAATTATACGTTCTATTACCTTGGAGGTTGAGGAGATTGGACAGAAGGGTTCCCGGGATCAGACAGTTCCCGGGATCAGACTTAATACATTTTTGATTTTAAACAGGACGCACTATCGCAGTAAGTAAATGAATATGTAGAAGGAACTGATTGAACATAATAAAAACTGGGATGCAAGAAATAGTAGAGGTTTCTTTCATGTAAACATATGGAATTTTGCCGGAGGAGGTAATATTTCTAAATGAAAGGCTGAGAATTTTTATTCATTTATTCATTTATATGTACATCCAAAGGGGGATATGACATGAAGATCATTGAACAACAATTCACGCGGCAAGAGTATGGCATGTACGCAGAATTTCCAGTACATAATATTAAATGAAAAGAGAAGAAAGAAATTATGTAACTAATAGAAACGATATGTAGACTCAATGACACTAAAGTACAATAGAAAAGTAATAGATAATATATAAAGATAATTATTTAGAGGAGCGTTTACACATTATTCACAAGGATATGGAGTATAAGTGGACGAGGGAACAGACAGTTGTTGAAATGCACGCACACATACCACTACCAAAGTGCTGAAGTTAATGCAAAATGGAAAGATACTAGTCATGTATGGCAAAGGTGTGATGAGGTAGAAGACTCAGAGGATTGGACATTACATATCATGGAACTCAACATAGATTTTATTGTTCTTCAAATGACAGCTTAATAGATATGTTTCATATGTCTAAGCAATCATATGTCTAAACAATAGCACACTCACCACAATGAAGATACTTTTCAGCTGCATTCTGAAAGGATTATCTCTCCATCTTAATTACAATAAAAGGAGGAATGACAGACTAAGGCTTCTTAGCCTCAACAGTATTCATTCGGTAGGAGATGATATATGATGGAGTGAAGTAAAAGGTCTATCTATGCATCTATGTATATGGTAACTATGTCAACGAACTACATTAATTTTACAAGATTAGTAGGACTGAGCATATTTTGTTATTATTTAGAGAGTTACACGAACATGGATGCACACTTTCCAATTCGTTGACTTGCAATTTTCTCATGTTCATACAAGTTGTATTAAAAGAAAGATTTATGTATGCACGAGTCAGTAAAGTTGTAAAGAGGAGAGGGGTTAGCAATAGTGTGGGAAATATACATGCACTTTCCGAACTTTTCTATTACTCCTCAATCTTTGTAACTGTTTATTTATTTAATTATGTTAATCAAAGCGGGCATGATTTAACAACATTTGACGTAGCAAAAGCGTGGAATAAATATAGACAAAATATCCTAAACACAAGAAGAACATTTCATGAAGCCATAACATATTTAACAAGTATCATTCTCGGAATATAGACTTAAAATAAGTTTTATCATGATCATATTCTACATGGATTTAGAAGAAGAACATATATTTCACAGAACAATGTAGGTATTAAGCGAAAGTGGGAAAGGATGCTTTACAATCAGCAGCAGTCATCTTGATCTTATAACGCCACTGAGAGAAATTCCAGAGGGAAGAAAGCGTTGTCGGCTGACGAAACTAGAGGTAGGTTAGGGGCATGCACTTGTGAACCATGTTGACAGAACATGTATTCCTGAATTATTCGATTTGTAAAACAAATAAAAAGAATGGCAGTAAAATATAAAAAAGACCTGAATGGAGACCCTGACACCTGACAGGTATTCTACCGAGAGAACTGTAATGCCCTGCGACATTTAATCGAACAGTGATGCGCTCGAATTCCAAGTGTGAAGAAGAGATATATAGGGAGATGAATGAAGTCTGGCAAGACCATGATCGCTGCAACTCTGTTTATCATTGAAAGCATTACCAATGTGATAAATAACATCAACATTTACGATAATAATTATACATCAAAGAAAAATTGAAAATATAAAATGTTAAAAAAAGAACTAATGGTTAGCCGCTGTAAGTAGCGAGACATAAACCAACAAGCAAATCTACAATCCGAAATCTGCGAAAGAAGATGTAATTCTTATCAGTCCTTAGGATCATAAAGGAGAGAGCTAAAATATGTGACAACTAAAGTGAAGAGAAGTAGTATGGGTTAGAAGACATAGAAAAAAAAACACGAAAAAATAAATAACGAAAACAGAGATACTTGTTCTTCACCATTTTATCTGTTACTTTAGACCATGGCTATCCTTAACTCTATTGAATTTTGAAAACATTTTTTTTAAATTTGATACACACCATCAACACATTCACTAATAATGATATATCCAAGAAAATGAATGATATGTAAAATAAAAAAAATTCATAGCCATTCTAAGTAATATATATGTAACAAGGACAGTGAAGGAAAATAGTATTTTTGGTAAGAAGACTTAGTAAAGGCAACAAAGATTGAATATATCTTACTTCATAATTTCTTCAGTTACATGTATTTTCTATTTTCTTTGTATTGGATGTTGCACCGTAAGAAACGTTTGAAACGTCACCTGTACAAAAATTCTTTATTTGGCCTGTTAAAAACAAACTGTGATGTATTGTTTATTGACTATGCTGACCTTGTATATGCCATGAAGGATTTTGTGAATGAAGATCACACTTTGCGTTTTGTTCTTACTTAAATAAATTTGTCGAAGAACATTAATGCAACTACTTGGACAAAGAGAGAAATAGAGAAGAAGTAATACAAACCTTAGTGTCACATTTTGGAATCTTCCTGGTAAATGTTTCTTACAATCAGACAAGACACTTGTTCACAATTAAGACACCATACGCAAGAAAAAAAATCACTTACATCAACGTGGTCATACTTTGCCATATCGTTGTTGGAAACTTAATGAACTATCTTTACCAATTATATTCGGAAAAAGAAGACATAGACATGTAAAATAACATGTAAACTGAGTATTTAGACAATGAGAGAAATAGACAAGAAGTAATACAAACCATAGTGTCACATTTTGGAATCTTCCTGGTAAATGTTTCCTACAAACAGATACTTGTTCACAAAACTTAAGAAACCATATGCAAGAAAAAAATCACTTACATCAACAAGGTCATACTTTGCCATATCGTTGTTGGAAACTTAGTGCACTATCTTTGCCGATTATATTCGGAAAAAGAAGACATAGAAATTAAAAATAACATGTAAAGTGAGTACTTAGACAAAGAGAGAAACAGACAAAAAGTAGTATAAACCATAGTGTCATATTTTGGAATCTTGCTTGCAAATTTTTCCAACAAACAGACAAGACAAATGAAGACAACAGACTCAAACTTGGTTGTTCACACAACATAAGAAAACATACTACGTAACCAGTTCGCAACGAATCCCCCCTCTCAAATTGTCTCTGTAATTTTTCTATTGGAAACTTAATGAACTATCTTTACCAATTATATTCGGAAAAAGAAGACATAGACATGTAAAATAACATGTAAACTCAGTATTTAGACAATGAGAGAAATAGACAAGAAGTAATACAAACCATAGTGTCACATCTTGGAATCTTACTGGTAAATGTTTCCTACAAACAGATACGTGTTCACAAAACTTAAGAAACCATATGCAAGAAAAAAATCACTTACATCAACATGGTCATACTTTGCCATATCGTTGTTGGAAACTTAGTGCACTATCTTTGCCGATTATATTCGGAAAAAGAAGACATAGAAATGTAAAATAACATGTAAAGTGAGTACTTAGACAAAGAGAGAAACAGACAAAAAGTAGTATAAACCATAGTGTCATATTTTGGAATCTTGCTTGCAAATTTTTCCAACAAACAGACAAGACAAATGAAGACAACAGACTCAAACTTTATTGTTCACAAAAATAAGAAAACATACTACGTAACCAGTTCGCAACGAATCCCCCCTCTCAAATTGTCTCTGTAATTTTTTTAAGTCCAAAATCAAAGTTGAAATTTTTCATCATTTTTTTTAAGTCTATGCATTTTTTGACTTAAAAAAATGATGACTTAAATGATTTTTCATCATTTTTTTAAGTCTATGCATTTTTTGACTTAAAAAAATGATGAAAAATTTCAACCTTGATTTTGGACTTAGAAAAATTACAGAGACAATTTGAGAGGGGGGATTCGTTGCGAACTGGTTACGTATATGTAAGTGATTTTTTTCTTGCATATGGTTTCTTAAGTTTTGTGAACAAGTATCTGTTTGTAGGAAACATTTACCAGTAAGATTCCAAGATGTGACACTATGGTTTGTATTACTTCTTGTCTATTTCTCTCATTGTCTAAATACTGAGTTTACATGTTATTTTACATGTCTATGTCCTCTTTTTCCGAATATAATTGGTAAAGATAGTTCATTAAGTTTCCAATAGAAAAATTACAGAGACAATTTGAGAGGGGGGATTCGTTGCGAACTGGTTACGTAGTATGTTTTCTTATGTTGTGTGAACAACCAAGTTTGAGTCTGTTGTCTTCATTTGTCTTGTCTGTTTGTTGGAAAAATTTGCAAGCAAGATTCCAAAATATGACACTATGGTTTATACTACTTTTTGTCTGTTTCTCTCTTTGTCTAAGTACTCACTTTACATGTTATTTTACATTTCTATGTCTTCTTTTTCCGAATATAATCGGCAAAGATAGTGCACTAAGTTTCCAACAACGATATGGCAAAGTATGACCATGTTGATGTAAGTGATTTTTTTCTTGCATATGGTTTCTTAAGTTTTGTGAACAAATATCTGTTTGTAGGAAACATTTACCAGTAAGATTCCAAGATGTGACACTATGGTTTGTATTACTTCTTGTCTATTTCTCTCATTGTCTAAATACTGAGTTTACATGTTATTTTACATGTCTATGTCCTCTTTTTCCGAATATAATTGGTAAAGATAGTTCATTAAGTTTCCAATAGAAAAATTACAGAGACAATTTGAGAGGGGGGATTCGTTGCGAACTGGTTACGTAGTATGTTTTCTTATGTTGTGTGAACAACCAAGTTTGAGTCTGTTGTCTTCATTTGTCTTGTCTGTTTGTTGGAAAAATTTGCAAGCAAGATTCTAAAATATGACACTATGGTTTATACTACTTTTTGTCTGTTTCTCTCTTTGTCTAAATACTCACTTTACATGTTATTTTACATTTCTATGTCTTCTTTTTCCGAATATAATCGGCAAAGATAGTGCACTAAGTTTCCAACAACGATATGGCAAAGTATGACCATGTTGATGTAAGTGATTTTTTTCTTGCATATGGTTTCTTAAGTTTTGTGAACAAGTATCTGTTTGTAGGAAACATTTACCAGTAAGATTCCAAGATGTGACACTATGGTTTGTATTACTTCTTGTCTATTTCTCTCATTGTCTAAATACTGAGTTTACATGTTATTTTACATGTCTATTTCCTCTTTTTCCGAATATAATTGGTAAAGATAGTTCATTAAGTTTCCAATAGAAAAATTACAGAGACAATTTGAGAGGGGGGATTCGTTGCGAACTGGTTACGTAGTATGTTTTCTTATGTTGTGTGAACAATAAAGTTTGAGTCTGTTGTCTTCATTTGTCTTGTCTGTTTGTTGGAAAAATTTGCAAGCAAGATTCCAAAATATGACACTATGGTTTATACTACTTTTTGTCTGTTTCTCTCTTTGTCTAAGTACTCACTTTACATGTTATTTTACATTTCTATGTCTTCTTTTTCCGAATATAATCGGCAAAGATAGTGCACTAAGTTTCCAACAACGATATGGCAAAGTATGACCATGTTGATGTAAGTGATTTTTTTCTTGCATATGGTTTCTTAAGTTTTGTGAACAAGTATCTGTTTGTAGGAAACATTTACCAGTAAGATTCCAAGATGTGACACTATGGTTTGTATTACTTCTTGTCTATTTCTCTCATTGTCTAAATACTGAGTTTACATTTTATTTTACATGTCTATGTCCTCTTTTTCCGAATATAATTGGTAAAGATAGTTCATTAAGTTTCCAATAGAAAAATTACAGAGACAATTTGAGAGGGGGATTCGTTGCGAACTGGTTACGTAGTATGTTTTCTTATGTTGTGTGAACAACCAAGTTTGAGTCTGTTGTCTTCATTTGTCTTGTCTGTTTGTTGGAAAAATTTGCAAGCAAGATTCCAAAATATGACACTATGGTTTATACTACTTTTTGTCTGTTTCTCTCTTTGTCTAAGTACTCACTTTGCATGTTATTTTACATTTCTATGTCTTCTTTTTCCGAATATAATCGGCAAAGATAGTGCACTAAGTTTCCAACAACGATATGGCAAAGTATGACCATGTTGATGTAAGTGATTTTTTTCTTGCATATGGTTTCTTAAGTTTTGTGAACAAGTATCTGTTTGTAGGAAACATTTACCAGTAAGATTCCAAGATGTGACACTATGGTTTGTATTACTTCTTGTCTATTTCTCTCATTGTCTAAATACTGAGTTTACATGTTATTTTACATGTCTATGTCCTCTTTTTCCGAATATAATTGGTAAAGATAGTTCATGAAGTTTCCAATAGAAAAATTACAGAGACAATTTGAGAGGGGGGATTCGTTGCGAACTGGTTACGTAGTATGTTTTCTTATGTTGTGTGAACAACCAAGTTTGAGTCTGTTGTCTTCATTTGTCTTGTCTGTTTGTTGGAAAAATTTGCAAGCAAGATTCCAAAATATGACACTATGGTTTATACTATCCTCGTATCACAGCTTATTTGTTATAGGCTAATCGAATAAAATAACATTACTTTGTAACGTGCGTTCATCACTTCTGTTTCTTGTAATAATCGACTTACTAACATTGACAAAATATTTTACGTCTACCGATTGGAGTTCAGAAAATACTTGGTCATCATTTTAGAGGTAGATGCATACTATAAAATATGTATGTTTCTTCTTCCTGGAAAAAAATTATAATGGACTTGGAAAAATACGATGGTGAATTATTCTAGGTAGGCTTTTGAACTTGGAATAAATTATTGTATCACTTGAACATATACGTATGAATGCCTGCATCTTTGTAACTGATATTACAGGGAGGCCGATAGCTTTCTTCCTTCATTTATTTATTTCGAGATTTTCGATAACAATTTCTCTTACTTTATACAAGGCTATTGACATCCCTCACTTGCTTCATTGTACTATATGTATGCACTAACGATTCATGTCTTTGCATTGCCAACTGTCTTTGTACTGCCTAAATGTTGGGCCCAATATACTAAATAGAGTACATTGAAATACTTGTTCTTAATTTATGCTTGTAAACTGGAGAGACTTCCGTACATTTTGTTCATCCTCTCACTACTCATTCTTCCTGGACTTGTGAAAATGCAATGATATAAATTCATGAAGTGCTTTGGAGTTGGGAATATATTTTTGTATAACTTGTCACTTGTACATGTACGTATGTATGCGCATATGTTCAATTGGGAGCTGGTATGACGGCCGATTGGTTCATTGACTCATTGGTAGTGGTTCGTTTACAAATCAAAAATTCCGATGTTGCATTTCTCCTTCAAGCAAATTCAATTGGTGTATTTATTCGGGACTTGTGATACATATGTCTACTGGCCGAGATCTGGACTTGTGAAAATACGACGAGGAGTGAATCTCCCCTGGGGTATGATCTGTGATCTCTGACGTATGATCACATTCACACGAAAGTCTACATTTTCACTTGCAATCTGTTATGATGGCCGATTGGCTCATTGGTAGTGAGTTTGTTTTCAAATCTTAAGGTTCGATTCCTCCTTGGGTCAATATCAATTGTTGTATTTATTCCGGACTTGTGATATTTCCACTGGCTGAAAAATATTACCCCCCCCCCTGGGGATAATCTGTGATCATGTGATTTATGATCACATTCCACGCGAATGTCTACATCTTCACTTGCAAGTTGGTATGATGACCGAATAGCCCATTGGTAACGCAGGGATTTTCTACGCAAGCGATCCAGGTTCGGATCCGGTAGGGATCCTGGACTTGTGATGTTTCAACTAGCAGACATGACAATATCCCCCCCCCCCGGTGAGTGATGCGTGATCTCTGATGTATGATCACTTCCATACGAATGTCTACATCTTCACTTGCTACTTGGTATGATGGACGATTGACCGATTGGTAATGCGGGGAACATACGACACCAGCGACCCAGGTTCAGATCCTGTCAGGATCCTGGACTTGTAATATTTCGATTGACCAAGAACAAGGTGGAATGAATTCTGGACTTAGAAAAATATCGGTTGAAAATTTCAACGGGGACTTCTGGACTTAGAAAATTTTCGATTGACCAAGATCATCAGCACACTCATCATCAAGAGACAAGATTAAAAAAAGGGACAGCAAGGGTTGGTCGTGTACAGAGGAAAGAGAGCTTCTATTAGTTTTCAGTTCTTCTCAAGTGAGGATGCGAGTGTGTAAAACAAGCTTGCTTGGTATAGTTGAAGGGGATGAAGATGGGGGATGCTTAAATCAAAGGAGAAACCAGGGCCGGGTGAAAGAACTACGAGGAGATTGAACTATGAAAGAACTTCATTCGAGTTTAAGGGAAAGAGGGATTATTGGGATTGAAACAGGGATTACGGTAGTTCCAGCTTACATTTAGATATAATAGACAGAGTCAAGGAGAAAGGAATAAGACGAGGTAAAGTCTTCTCTCCTCAATATCTCGACATTACACAGCAGGCAAAAACAAGAAGTAGAAGAAGGAGAACACGTCACGAATATATATGAAAACTCGCATTCTTTCAAGCCAGGACACATCATAATGGGGAGAACGAGAGAAAGAGAGAGAGAGAGAGAGAGAGAGAGAGAGAGAAAGAGAGAGAGAAAAAGAGAGAGAGAGAGAGAGAAAGAGATAGAGATGGAGACAGAAAGAGAGAAAGCAGCTGAGAAGTGAGTAGGGTGTAATGATACTAAAAAGGGGGAAAGTGGAAGTTTGATGATGAATATACATTACATGGAATCAGTGATATCTCCGAATAGGTTCAGACGACAACTACTGGGACATGCGAGGGTACAAAGAAGACTGGTGGAAACATCGAATATCACATATGCTGCAGCAGATGCATACAGAACAATATTTACAATCGGAAACTCGCGTTAAGGTTTTGCGAATTAATCGAATAGTGAGCAGAGGTGGGAATGGGCCCAAACTTTTTGGGCCAGCCCGGCCCTGGGGGCCCAAAGTGTCGGCCCGGCCCGGCCGGAAATTTCCGGGCCTTGTAATTTTGGGCCCGGCCCGGCCCGGCACGTGGGCCCGTTTGAGCCCGATTTTCAAAATAAATAAAAAAACAACTTTTTTTCCAAAAATTTTTTCTATGTTAATTGGGGGTTTCTTTTGGGTTTGCATGAGTTTACCAAAGTAAAAATATGTTTCCCCCACCCCTAAGTAACATGCCACTATATAAACCAATTTCAAATACTTCCGAAAATTTCAAGTTTACGTTTTTACCTTCAACTTGCCAGGAATTTCTGACTTGAGGGCCCAATCGGGCCTACGGGCCGGCCCAACTTTTGTTGGGCCCGGCCCGGGGCCTTGGGAAATTGGCCCGGCCGGCCCTCAGGGCCCCTAGGGCGAAAATGTTTTTAAAGTAGGTTTTTAAGCCTTCTAATTGTACAGAACGAAATTTCCCATATATATTGAAAGTTTTCAATAAAAGTATGTAAGCAACATTTGAAGATTTCTGTGAGAGCTCTTAGATGATATACTTACGATTTTGTAATATTGACATTGAGCGCAGTTATGGATCGAAGAATGCGCTTGCACGGTGTTACAGTTTACACAGGATCATGTTCTCTCTCTCGCTCCGGAGCCTGGGGCTGGGACCTTCAATTTTTTTGAAATACACATATCTTATAGCAAATAGATTCCTAACTGCCATAATCTATTAGTCGCAACGATCACTCGTCATTTTTCGTGCTCTCTCGCCACTCTCCACTCTCTCGCCCATGCTCAAAAGTTCGGAAACACTCTTGCGCACTTGACTCATAAAGGTAATCATAACTAGGTAACTTGTAAGTTGACTTATTTGACCTACCAGACATAACTAAGTTAATTAAAAAACCTATTTTTCCGATTTTTCTACGATTTTAGCTATTTCTCTGGATAATTTCGGCTATTTTGACAAGATGGAACTAAGTTTTGAACTAAGTTGATAACGTGACTAAGTTGACCATTTTTCAGGAATGCTATATAAAAACTGCCAAAGCAACATATTAGCCCCTGCGAACCTCCAACGAGCTTGAGTCCAACACCCCCAGCGCGGAGAGACAGGAGCATGACGTGCAACAATGGCATTACTCATTCCCCGTCCTCTTTCTTTCTTCCAACGACAGAAACTGACCTGAGTTCCTCCATCGGTGCGGTTGAAAGAGTTGACTCTCTCCTGTCTGTAAGAAAACAGGACAAATTATGATCAGCTGTCTCTGCTAGTTATCACCACACGAACCTGTCAGTCACCGGAACCGCCCCATCGATGGAGGTGTACTCCACTCGGCGTCTGATGTGGTACTCCACGAGATCCAGCAGAGACGTCCATTGCGACACGATGAAACTCAAGTATTCCACCCATTTCTCCAATCAGTTTCTCTCTCTCTCTCTCTCTCTCTCTCGCTCTCTCTCTTTCTCTTTCTGTCTCTCTCTCTCTCTCTCTCTTTCTCTTTCTGTCTCTCTCTCTCTCTCTCTCTCTCTCTCTCTTTCTCTTTCTGTCTCTCTCTCTCTCTCTCTCTCTCTCTTTCTATTTCTGTCTCTCTCTCTCTCTCTCAAGCCTAACCATTTGTCGCCCGATTTGACGACTTCATCGAGAAGATCCAGAAGAGTGACAATCTCAAAGCAGGGACATTAATCTCAACGTAAAACTTTCCTTGATGCAACACTATAAGAGCCCATTCTAATCTTTCAAAACGCCAAACGAATAACGCATGCAAACCTTGGCAGACTTGAACTTCTTCTTGAAGACCTTCTCGACCTCCTCGGCGGACGCGCCCACCTTAACGGCCATCTCGGCATCCTTGTCCAGAGTGATGTCCGCGACTTCTGCTGCGAGTGCTTGCTCCTCAGTGCCGTCGCCAGTGCCGAGTCCCTCGAAGGCCTCGAGGACGACAGCGTCCCGAGTGAGTCCGAGATGCACTGCAGCCTGGCGCAGTCTGAGCAGCAGGGTCAAGACGCAGCTCATGGCCTGGAACTTGTCTGTAGCCGACACCTCGCGCGGCCCTCCTGCAATTCATTTCCATATGAAGAGAACATTTGCAGAGTTGACTTGCCCAGGAATGGATTCGCCAGCTTCTCCCCTGCGCCGAGTTCCTTCTTGCGACGGCGGGGGAATCCATTGGATGCGCCGTCCATGTCCGCCATCAGCTTCAGTACTTTCTGCCTGAAGGGAGCCGAGGCTTCTCTTCTCCTTCTCTCACTCTCCACTTACCGCGACACCTTCATCAAATGGTCGTAGATGCTCTTCTCCAGACCTGTGAACTCGAGCTCGTGCGTCTCGAAAAGCTTCTGCTTCAGTGCAACCTCAAATTGAAGGGATAAGAAATAAGGGGAAAGAAGTAACGAATTGAGTGAGACATCAACACAGGAAAGGAAACGAACGATTGGTTTCCCTGTCGACGAATCAGCCATCTCCTTGGTACGACGAAGAAGAAGCGACTTCGTCAACGTGTTCAAGCGGTCAGCTGCAAGGTGTCAGGAAGTTACATTTGTCATGATAGAGAGAAAGAGAGGAGAGAGAGAGAAAGAGAGAGAGAGAAAGAGAGAGAGAGAGAAAGAGAGGAGAGAGCAAAAGAGTGGTCTTACCCGCTCTGAGATTGTTAGCCATGATGTACTGCATCCATCCCTGGAATTCATTGAATGGCCGAACACGGAGAAATCTGAAGGAATAAGCGAAGATAAAGACTAGCAATAAGAAGAAAGAAGTGAACCTGATGAGAGAGAAGAGATCATTGAGATTGTTGTGGACGGGGGTGTCAGTCAAGCACCAGCGGTAAGTGGCGGGAATCTTGCAGACCGCGCGAGAGATAAGCGTATTCCTGAGAAGAGGCAAGGTGGACAAGGGAAGAGAGTGAGAGTGGCAATGAACCTGTTCTTAATGTTGTGTGCCTCGTCCAGGATCACTCTCTCCCATGCGATGGCAGTCGACACTGACTTCTTGTCGCTTCTCACCTGCAAACACCAGCCTCTCACTTACATTCACAACACTTTTGTTTTTACTTTAGCATCAAATTATAATTTTCAAAGCATCAATTTTCATAAAGCTCAGAAGAAGAAGGCGAGAAAAGGGGAAAGAGAGACAAGTATACCTTGGTACGTACTTTCTTCTTTCCCCGCCGGCTTGCTTGGTCTTCTTCCTCTTCCTCTTCCTCTTCCGAGTCACTGTCGTTCGTCAGATCAACCTGAATCAAGATGTACACTGACCCGCTTAGCTCATATTCCTGATGTTACCTTGACAGTCATCTCGATTCTGACTGTGTCGTAGATCGTAATCACCACGTCATGGCGAACAACTCTCAAGCATTTACCGTTATTATTCGTGTTTTGCGGAACGAACAGCCAACCCCACCTCTTAGCCTGCTTCTCTCTCTTGGGTCCATGAAAGACTAAGATGTTGAGCAGGCCAGGCTCGACCCGGTCCTCCAATTCCTCCTTCCACTGGTAGACAACCGAGGCCGAAACAATGACGAGCGTTGCATTGGACAGAAGCAGACTAAAGCAATGAGAATAGAGAATCCAACTTTCATGGCATTTAGTTACAGCATACGAAAGAATGAACAGTATGTTAAAAAAAAACACGCGAACTTTCCCTATAATTTAATTAAGTTGTCAAGTATTTTCAAAGATGAGAAAAGAGAAATGAAACAAACTTCTGAAGTCCGACGAGGTCTTCAGTGACCCGAGAGATGTTGTTCACTCTCTCGTCCGTCATCTTTCCTCCGAATAGATTCTTCGTCTTGTCTGAAGCAATAAGACTGGAGAGATATAAAGAGAAAGTGAACGAAGAAGCTAACTTGAAATCAGATTGTTGTATTGATTCATTGTTAAATGCGGAGGTTGAATCACTGCGAGCTTAGGCTTCAGAGGAGGAACATATTCCAATCCGTCTTCCCCTTCCACATTCTCCTTGTCCTCTTCATCCGTGACCTCGATCTCCACAGTCTGAACCGTGTTCCCTTCTTCTTCTCCATCAGAGTCCGAGATGATTATTGGGCAGCTCGCGCTACCACAACCAGTCTTAAAAATACAAAGAAAATGTTTAGACTCAGAAAAAAATTCATTCATATTAAATATTGCTAATATGTTCGAGTATATTTGTCCTACATTTGAATAATCGATTTTTTTACCAGGAAGGAAGACTGAATATTCATTAAGGCAGTTGGCTTTTAAACTATGCGTGATATCCAATCTCACAATCAGCTTACCCTTCCCGCGAAGATGTCTCTTGGCTGGTGGAAGCTCTGAGCCGTGAATGGAGACGCCACCGTAGTGGATGCGTGGCCCGGAACAGAATGTGAAGTGTTCAGCTCTGGCTCAGTCTTGATAGGCTTTTCTGCAAAAAAAGATATTGTTTTACCGAGTTCAACAACCAGTGTTGTTAGGGATAAGCTGATGAAGAAAGTCTAGAGATGTCCGAGAATTGTATTATGGTGTTCGTTCTAGTCCAATTCCTATGATATAATAATGGTTAATAATTACAAATATGAATAATAAATAATAAAAATAATTATTTATTTATTTATTAAATAATTAATTAGGTAATTAAGTAATTAATTACTGAATTAATAAGAATAACAATAATAATAATAATTATAATAATAATAATAATAAATAATAATAATAAATAGTACCAATAATAATACTAATAATAATAATAATAATAATAACTATAATAATAATAATAGTAATAATAGTAATATCAAAAATAAATAAATAAAATCTACCCTAACCCGCAGTGTTCTTTCTTGCCTGCGCACCCTTCTCCAGCACTTCCACGTCACTCTCATTCTCGTCCGTTTGCTCATCCGCAGCCAGCTTGACCTACTGAATCAAACGAATTAATGTGGAATGCAGTAACTCGTATAATCAAGTTGAATAAGCTTCTATGAATTACAAATTAAATTGATTTTTCAACTTTAAAATACAGTATACTTTCTATGAAAGGGCCGTTGAAGGAGCCATCCAGGAACGAGAATTTTCTCCAGGAGCGCACTTCTACGCTCTGACAAGTTTGTTTGAATGGGCGATGAGACATTAAAGCTTTTTAAAGGAACAGCCTAAGATATGCTGCGAGATTCCTCTTCAGACCAAGTCAAACTTGTGTTTGTTAACCTTCTTAGGAGCAGTCTCCTTCTTCTCCTTCTTCTTCTGCTCCCTCCCCGCTCTCTTATTCTCCTCTTCGGCATCACTCGAGTCAGCGAGCTGAAACGGTCGAGAGAAATCAATAGCATACGTTATCATCTGGCACCGGTTAACGATTGACATATAATATATTTAATCAACAATCTGTCTTACATATGACAATAATCAACATGTGACAGGTAAAGTACACATTTCTTAAAGTTGTCCTTTAGTTAGGACTTATATTTTCAAAAAGAAGAGTAAGAAGGAGAAAGGAAAAGAGATAAGAAAAGAGAAAAGAAAGTGTATGCATACAATCGCCGAGGCGAGACTCGGGGTCCCTCCGACTTGATTCTTCTTCCTCGAAGCCGGCCGAAGCGGAGCAGGGAAGCACTCGTTGACTGCCTGATCGAGGCGAGTCTTGTACTCGTTCCTCCGCTGCATGAATTGGTTGTAGATCACGCGAGGGAGGTCGGCGAAGCCATTCGGATACTTCTTGTGCATCTCCTTCATGTGCGACGTGATCTGCAATCACAAAGTTAGGGAATTTTTTTATAATATTTTAATGTGTATATCTTCTTCAAAGGATTACAACCCTAGCCAGGATTACCATCAATGGTATCATATAGATTTCTATGAGTTCTATGACTGCAATGGCATAGCTACAGAACCGCGGGTTCCACGAGAAACCAAGTTCGAGATAGCTAACTTATTGTTTAGGAAGAAAATTAACGATTCAGAGATTTAAAAAGGAAGAGAAGACTAAACAACCTCAACAGACAAGAAGTAGCAGTTTGGCACGGGGCAGGCGAGAGTCTGCGACCAGTGCGTGTTCATTACGTGCCTCTCTCTACAAAAGCAACCTACTTCAACCTGAGGTAGATTAGTTAAACAAATTTTTATCGTATTTTTCTTACATTTCTGTTTAAAAATTTCTAAAACCTCATTATTTAGTCAAATCTATCAAGAAACGCACTTTTCATCCAGTCGGTTGTACTCCTTCAGACATTGGATGCACTGCTTCTCGTTGTAGTCCAAGCCAGGAAAGGCTACGCTCATCTGTCAATCAATAAAATCTGCTCCACCACTCAACCAAATGGTAAAATAGGGATGGATTATACCATTTGGGTGAATGGATTAATACTGCTACTTGCCTAACTATTTAGTCTCTCAAAATGTCATGTCCAACAAATGGATAACAGACGGATGCCTCGAGCAGTTCGGTGTATTCCTCGTCAGAGTGATCAGCAGACATGTGCTCTTTGGAGCAGTGCTCTTGGCGGGCAACTAAAACAATGATATTCTTAAATGAAATTTATCCAACTGTCTATTTAGGGAAAGACGAGGATCTGCTATATGCCCCAATAAGGTTGAAAAAAAAACCTAACTCAAATCAAATAGCTGTGATGCCGAATTTCCAATCAAACACAAACTTCCTCCGCACGCCCAATTACTCACAATTTTAGAATTCCTCTTTAAAGTTATATCGGGGAAATTCAGCGTGTCTGCCCCCGCTTGAAGAGGGCGGGCTTAGGCAATATGATTGAGTAGTAGCCGTACACTCTAATGCTACAGTAAGACTGACTAAAGTTATCCTTGATCCTCTTTCCGCAGGTGCGACAGCCAACCGAAGAAAGCGGAGAGCGGAGCATGTCCTCGGTCAGGAGTTGAAGCTGACAAATTAAATATTTATATATGATGATTTCATGGCGAGCACGAATGCGAGAGACAGAGAGAGAGAGAGAGAGAGAGAGAGAGAGAGAGAGAGGAGATAGGGAGAGACAGGGAGAGAAAGAGAGAATGGCAGAGGGACAGAGAGATATACACAGGGGCACAGAAAGCGAGAGAGAGAGAGAGAGAGAGAGAGAGAGAGAAGAGAGAGACAGCGAGAAAGAGAGAGACTGAGAGAGAGAGAGGAGAGAGAGAGAGAGAGAGGCGATAGGGACAGACAGGGAGAGAAAGAGAGAATGGCAGAGGGACAGAGAGATATACACAGGGGCACAGAAAGCGAGAGAGACCGAGGGAGAGAGACAGCGAGAAAGAGAGAGCGAGAGAGAAGAGAGAGGAGAGAGGGAGAGAGAGGAGAAAGGTATACCTTGGAGCTGGCTGAGTTGCTTTGATTCTTCTTGTTGCTTGGTGGATTGGAGCGCGGCGGTCTCTCGTCCTCCCCTTCTTCATCCTTCGATCCCACTGGCAGCGAAATCTCTCTCGTTGGAGCTGAAGGAAATAAATATATTTTATTTAAAATGGCTAATTTTACTAATAAAAGTGCTTACAAGTATTATCATTAAGTTTCAACATTCATTGGTTAAAAATATGAAAATTAACTACTAGCAAAACAACCAGAACAATCATTTCGACCTCGTATTCGAATTGCTAGCATCCGAAACTCGGCGAGTTTACTTTCTCTCGCATTCTAACCTCTCTGCGTCGGAGTATGCACGGTGTTCCTCATCTGGACTGGCGTCTGCGTCGTTGCTGCCGTCTTCTCCCCGCCGCCTGAGATCGGCCCTCCATCTTGTCTGAAAAGAAGTTGTTTGCCTCAAATTATCTTTTCCAGTGTGCCTGACAAAAAAAAACACACTTCTATGTTTTTAAAATTGATAATGAGAGAACTTCTTCACCCTGATCTCCACCCACTGAGAATGATCCGCTCACGAAAATCGATCAAGGGGAACAGGGAAAAGGGTGAGGGTAACCCCAATGTGGGTGGGCAGAGGTCTCTTGGGCGCCGAAAAGAAGGTAGACCAGGGAACAAAGCCACTGTCGAGGACCCAAAAGACTAGGATGGGGAATGAGTTATTAGGCCCGGAAACCAGGGTGGGTTAGCTGTTTTTGTCTAAATGTTCCTCAAAAACATGGTGGGATTGGGCTTTGGGGAGGCTCAAAATTAGGGTGGGTCTGTCGAATCGACGGTACCTTTTTTTTACCCTTCCTGGAAGACACGATTTTTTTTTTCAAAAAATATTGTGCCTAATTTTGGCACAAAATAGAGTAGTGATCCGTTTTGGTCTACCTTTTTTCACCCTGAGGGCGGCCTGAGTAGGAATACAAACAAAACTAAAGCGAAAATGAAGTGCGCAAGTGGCTATGCCAATTAGAGGGAGTTGTTAACGTGAGGGATTTGGTCATTCCATTATAAGTGCATACTTTGTAACCAAAAAATCCGCATATTCCTGAGATTTGAAACGGCTTTTCTGGCTTGATTTTGAGATTAAAATTTAAGTTTTTAGACACCAAATAATTGAAAAATTAATACACAAAAAAGAAAGCTACCGTACCCAGAAGTACTGTCGACCAGTGACGTGCGCACAGATTCCTCGGAAAGCTCTGCCACCATCCGCTCACGAACTGGATCCGTCGCTTTCTGGAAAGAAACCATTGTATTCTCCGCTGGCATTTTTTTCGATCCCGATTGCTTTTTTAAATTATTTAATCGAATATAATGTTTTGATTAATGCCATAAATATTTTCACCAGGCTTCATTCACAAATTTCCCAAACTAAGCTGGTGACATTTTAATACAACACATTAGAATCAAAATATAAAACAATATTGGAATCCCACAAACGGCAAATTTATGCAAAATCCAAGCAAAAAAGGGTTAATCGTGAGGAATGGAATTTTGTACACATACGTAGCGACAGATTATTTATTGCTTGCCTTTTTCTATCAATCAATAAGTTTGTGAGAGAAGAGAAAGATTGAGTGAGATCATTTTTAAGTATAATTTTGCACGTTTGATATGTTATCTTTCATCACAATTCATCATGTTTTCTTCTTCTTTTTTCCTTCTTTCCGCCCTGGATTTCATTATTTATGGTTAGAGAGGCAAAAACCCGCAAAAACCAATCACTATTTCACCCTCTTTTGATCTTCTTTTTTTTTGCAATCTCTACTGCTCACCGTTTCATATACTAAAAATTTTGCCTAGACCGAGTTCCCATTTCCATTCTGGTTCTCACAACCAGAGCTTGCATCGTTTCTCTCTCTCTCTCTCTCTCTCTCTCTCACTCTCACTCACTCACTTACTGTCTTTCTCTCTCTCTCTCCCTCTCTCTCTCTCGTCTCTCTCTCTCTCTGTCTCTATCTTTCCCTGATTCTCGTCTCTCTCTTCTTGCAGGCCAGTCCCTTGGTTATGGTTTTGTTAACTACGTCAAAGATGAGGACGCCAGCCGCGCCGTCACCTCCTTCAATGGTCTGCGCCTCCAGAACAAGACCATTAAGGTATCACGTCGTAGCCTTAGTTCAGCCTTAAATGCCCTAAGTGCTCTTTGTCTTAAGTGCCTTAGCCTTTGTTTGGCCTTAAGTCGTTAGGGACTAAGAAAAGAAGGGAAAGACGACCGAGATTGAAGGGCTCTCACGGAGAATGTGTTCTGTGTTCTTTATTATTTTTTCTTTATTTTTTCTTTATTTATTTATTTTCTATTTTTTTGAAAATCTTTCTCTCTCTTTTTTGGCTTGCCGTTTTTTTTTCTCTCGAGCATCCAACAAACTCAATCAATCTTCATTTGTCCCTTGTAACTATGCGTTCAAGTTTGTCTAGTGCACTTTGCATATTCGCTCACTCTTTTGATCTCTCTCTCTCTCTCTCTCTCTCTCTCTCTCTCTTTTTAGGCGGGAGATTCAAATTGTATGGAAATTAGAAGAAAAGGGATGGTGGCATCTGCGAAATGGTGCTGGGATCGGTTTTATAATGTTTATACATCCGAATGTCGGATTAGTGAGAAAAGACACATAGACGAAGCTTCTTAGTCCTTCTCTCACAATCAGACTACCTCTCTTTCTCTCTCCTTCTCTCTCTCTCGCTCTCTCTGTTTCTATCTAACTCTCTGGGCCTCTACTCTTTCTCTGTCTCTCTTTCCCTCTCTCTCTCTGCTAATCTGCCGAATACGGAAAAGGAAAGTAGTCTCTGTAATCGACGCAGAGTGGGACGTCAGAGAGGCCAAATGGCTTTCATACATATTGTATCATCCCGGATATGCTCCTGATGCAGGCAACAGATAAGCTGAGTGATACGTTTAATCTGGACATGCTTATCATGCTTCGAGATGCAATGGAGACCGGCAGTAGAAGTAGTTGAAGTGGGGAGAGAGAGAAAGAGAGAGTGAGAGAAAAGAGAGAGAGGGAGAGAGGAGAGAGAGTTAAAGGGAAGAGAGGGAGAGTGAAAAGACAGAGAGTGAGGGAGAACGAGAGAGACACCTCAATGGGGCTGAGTCTTCAAACGGATGAATTCTGCTGATATCCATTCGGATATTCATGCGTGGCCAAATCCGCAAACATTACATTATATTGTGACGATGGCAAGAGCGTCAGCAAAGCGATTTTACATATTTTGCAAGGCCCGATTAACAAGAGATTTAGGGATGAAGAGAGAGAGTGTGCAAAAGAGCGAGAGAGAAAGTGAGGGAGAGAGTGTAGGAGAGAAGTAAGAGAGAGATAGAGAGAGAGGCGAGAGAGAGAGGATATCCCTGAGAATTACAGTTGACAGTAAAAACTATGCAGTCTTTACTCATCTCTCTTTCTCGCGCGCGCGCCAAGGCATACGGTCCATGACCAGCTCCCACATCAAAGGCTGTACCCACAAAGATATCAAGTAGCGGAGGGAGCGAGAAAGAGAGTGAGAGAGTGAGACAGTGAGAGAGAGAGGGAGTGGGAGTGAGAGAGTGAGAGAGAGTGAGAGAGTGAGAGAGTGAGAGAAAGAGAACTCTCTGTTTGATGATCGGGGTGCATCTGTCTGGATGAAGGGGGGCCATCACGGCGACATCCGGCGATATCCCATACATTGGATTCTCATTCGATGCCTCGACGATCGAGAGAGGGGGTGGGTGAGAGAAATAGAGAAAGGGAGGGATGAAGAGAGAGAGACAGAGAGAGAGAGAGAGAGAGAGAGAGAGAGAAGGAAGGATAGAGAGACAGGGAAGGATAGAGAGAGAGAGGGAGGGATAGATAGAGAGGGAAGGCTCTCTCTATGTCTCTCTCTATCTTTCTGTCTCTATGACTCTCTCTCTCTCTCTCTGTTCCTCTCTCTCTCTGTTCCTCTCTCTCTCTCTATCTCTATCTCTCTCCCTCCTTCTCCCCCCCCCCCCCGGCGCGAATACCACCCACTCGACCTCATTGACACTCCTCGAGAATGACTGAGTAGGTCGGGATGGTGCCCAGCCACCTGTGTCATTCACATTCGGATGAGGCTAGTAGTAACAGGCACAACAAGATTATTAGAGAGAGAGAGAGAGAGAGAGAGAGAGAGAGAGAGAAGAGAAGGAGAGAGAGAGGGAGAGAGAGGAGAGAAGGGAGAGAGAGAGAAAAGAGGATTAGAAAGGAGAGTGATGGAAAAGCGAGCTGCTATCCTTTTGGACGAGCTGAACTTGAAGAAAGACATAATTGTCTTCTTACGAAATGGCAACGAGAAGATTCTATTCGAGATGTATTCATTTAGAGGTCTTCTTGTTGAAGGAAGAGAGAAAGAGGAAGAGAGAGAGGGGAGAAAAAGAGAGAACAGAGAAAGAAAGAGAGGAGGGAGAGAGCGAGAAAGAAAGAAAGAAAGAAAGAGAGAGAGAGAGAGAGAGAGAGAGAAAGGGCTAAATTTTTCATTCATCGCATTGCGTAGTCCTTCCGGGTGCTTTCTGCAAGCGAGAGAAACGGAGACAAATGGAGCTAATTGAAGCTTGGAGGAGAGGGGTCACGAAGGAGGAAAGAGAGGGGGAGGAGAAGAGACCGAGAGAGAGAGGAGAGAGACAGGTAGACAGACAGACAGACAGAGAGAGGATGTCGTGCTGAGTAGTCGCAGACCACGAATCCGGCAACAGAGGCGCAGGGGTGTAAACACGTCGAGAATAGGGTGCAATCATTTCCACTCCATTCCCAGAGGCTAATTCCAAAAGGGAGAGAGAGATTTAGCCAATCAGAAAGAGCGATCTTGGGATCGGTTCTTCAGTCGAGCGTCTAATTAAAAAAGATGCACTACGGAGGCACATAAATGTATCGAAGGACAAAGAGAAGTGGAATTCAACTGCTATAATAAATAGCCATTTACAACTATGTATTACTCAAAAATGGTAAAATTACTCTAAAAGAAAGACATTTACTAATACAGATATTACTTGCTACCCTAAAAGCTCAACCATCATGTCTCTTTGGGCATCTGAAATTTATTGTAACCCTATGAGTGATATAATTTTTAACTGCTCTCAAAAAGAAAACAACAAAAACTAATGGGTGAAATTGGCCGGATACCGTGTTCGAAAACGCAGATCAAACAAATCTGAGGCAACGATTACTGAGTTTAGGTGATTACCTTCCGTGACTACTTTAAACGAAGGGAAACATTGCGTTAAAGTAAACAAGTAAAAATCACCTTTACTTAACGTACCACTTCTCAGCTTGACAAGAGTAGTCCGCCCCGACGTTGCATAGGCTGATGTTCAGCTTTAGAAAGCTGGATGAATCAAAGCATGAATCAATCATAACAAGTAGCTCAACTGAAGGCAAATTAAACATCAACGCAAAAAAGAGGAAAAAAACCGCGACTCTGACTCCTGTCCATGTAAAATGCGAGAATTTCATTTGAAAGGACTTTTATCATTATACATAATTCAGTCACAAATACAACAATCTCAGAAGCACATGTTTTCGGAAAAGTGTTTTACACGTAAGGAGTGAAGAGACTTTGCATTGAAAGTTGTCTAAAATAAGTCCAATACATGACAAAACCCTAGTATTCGCACATTTTAGTACGATTTATACAAAATGAAAGGATAAAAAGTATTGACCAGCACAAGCAATTGAACCCAATGCATGGAATAATAGACTACGGAATGTTGCATTGCGGATCACCTGCTACCTTCATAGGCAATTAAGAGGGAAGATTGAGCAGCAGGTTAATTTATTAATTCATGCTTTACAGTTAAAAAAAACAAGTGCTACTTCCACGAAAAATTTACTCGTTCGTATAATTTGGCAAGAATTGTTAACATTTTTAGCAGGGTAGGTCAAACTGTTTAGCAAATTTCTTTTTTGACAAAATTGCAACCATTTACTGGTAACTCGCAGTACGTCAACAACGGACGGAAGTACCCACTTGAGTGCATGGTAAGTATTAGCAGAGGATAAAATAATTAGCGAAGAGTCAGCAGATTAGGTTTGCACATCGGTATATATATTGCACTTTTGGGAGGAAAAGTGTTTTTAAAAAAAGCTTAAAAGGACCATGCATCGCTTTTATCTGATGAAACGTTTTGTATTGTTAGCCTAGAAATGGATGAAGAGTTCTGCGGGCTATTCTAACTTCTAAGGGGTGTTGGTAGGAAGGAGTGTTCTTGGAAGAGAGTGGATGGGAGGAGCGCGCGTCAAACCATCAGTGACGGGTTCAAGAGGGCCTCGGACGCGTTGCTCAGCTGCCCGCCTTGCGCAACCGCACCACCCTGGTTTCCGCTTCGCGTTACGGCGTTGACTACTAAAATAAATACAAATTCTAAATATATAATAGAGTTGGCTTAAGGCATTCATTCTGTGCAGAGACTTAAAAGTTGAATACGCCTTTTTCGAGCCTTACGAAAGCACGGATGCAGGAAAACTTTCAAAACACAGAGTTAAGCAGGCGTTTGGGGTTGCCTGAGCGCTAAATATGAATACGTAGATATTTCTAATTCTGCATTTTATTATATATATAAGTAATGCACAAAAAATGTTCTCTCACTACAGTATACCTCTCCGAACGGGGCTCGTGCTGGGAGATTCGTCACCGATACTCTTTGCAAGGCGTCGCCAGAGAGAAGAGAAGGAGGCATCGGGCGATTTGTCACGGAGGAGAGGATGGCAGAAGGGCTTCTTGGCCAGGAGGGACGAGGATGAAGGATCAGCAGAGGTTGAAGAGCCACGAGGCTGTAGCGAGAGCAGCGACTTCCGTTGCTGCTGAAAGAGGAGAGAGAATCAGAGAAAGAGGGAGAGAGAGAGGGAGAGAGAGAGAGGGAGACCAGAGAAAGAGAGAAAAAGAGAAATATCGAGAGAAAGAGAAAGGGCGAAGAATGAGAGAGAAGAGAGAGAGAGAGCGAAAAATGCAGAGATAAAGAGAGAGAAATAGATGATAAAACAGAATGAGAGAGACAGAGCGAACGAGAGAGTGAGAAAGAGAGAGAGAGAGAGAGAGAGAGAGAGAGAGAGAGAGAGATAGAGAACTGACCCTTCTGGCCTTCCTACTCATGGGCGGAGTGAGAAGGGGCGAGCTTTCAGGCTCGAGCTGATCTCCGATTGGTGCAAAGCTCATGAGTCTCTGATCGCTGACGGCCGGAGGGAGGAGGGCGGGGTCTTCTCTTCCTGAGGGAGAGTCGCGCGAGCCGAGAAGGGACAGCTTGTCGCCGCACGACAGCGAACGCTTCCTGGAAGGGAAAGAGCCTGAGAGAGAGAGGAGGAGGAAAATACTCACACTCCGTCTCTCTCTCCCTCTCTCTTTTTTCCCTCTTTTCTCGCTCTCCTTTTCTCCTTTCTCTACTCTCTCTCTCTCTCTCTCGCATTTCTCTCCTCCTTTTCTCCATGTTTCTCGCTCTCTCCTTTCTCTACTATCTCTCTCTCTCCTCTCCTTTCTCTCTCTCTCTCCCTCTTTCTTCTCTATTTCTCTCCAATTTCTCTCTCTCTCTCTCTCTCTCTCTGTTCCTCTTCTCTCTAACCTCGGCACTGATCCAGCGAGATCCCTGTAGCTCGGATACTTGCTCATGGACGACGACGATGCACACGAGATCGCTGCGTTGGAATGCGCGAGAGGGGGCGGAGCTTGGCCCGAAAGGGGTGGAGCTTGTCCTGAGAGGGGCGTGGCATCCTTGAGAATGGGCGGGGCATCGGCGCCACTCGCTGAGGCTGTCTTCCGTCTGCGCGGCGGAAGGGGCGGTCGTGGTGATTCGGCAGTGAGTGTCGTGTCACAGGTCAACGAGGTCATCTCTCCCTCCTCGTCTCCGTCGTCTTCCATCGTACAGAAGGACGTGGAGGAGTGGTGCATCGAGCAGTCGGCTACAATGAGAAAACTATATACAATCATTCTCATTCTATAGCTCAGAGGGGGCAAGAAGGTGACTCAACTATCGAGTCGACTACCTCCCCAAAGCCCTCGCCACAATGTTTTTGAGTAACACTTTAACAGAAAAGCCGTTTCGACCCCTTATGAGTAACACTTTAACAGAAACCCCGTTTCGACTCCAACTCCACCCTGGCAATGGAACCCAATCCCTCTTCGGCCACCCCAATATGCAGGCTCCTCGATCGGCGCTTGTATTCCCTGCCTTTTACCATCACATTATTTTCCTCGGAATGTGTGGCTCTCTACATTACTTCTCTTCTAGCCTTTTAAAAAAAAGGTATTTCAGCCTCCAAACGTGCGATTTAACTACATTGCTGATGAGAGGACAAGTCCGCAAAATATATTGCCTAACCGTATGCGCTACGAACGGTCGCCTGGTTATCGTGGCAGGTCGATGAAGAGGGACGGAAGGAAGAGTACAGGCCGAGCAGCTCGAGGTTCAGCACGTCCCCATCGGGCACAGAGGACGAACTTAAATATCTCTTTATTTTATTTAATCAGATAAAATATATTTTTCAAAAACTTTTGATAATATTTAATTTTTTATATTTTTCTTTAAAAAAATAGTAGCTGACCTAAACTTTTTTTTTTAATTAATCGTTGTGAAAATTTGTCAATTTACTTAGTCGCTCTCAAGAGCGTTCATTCATTTTAGTCATGCATACTTCCGCTACAAATTCAAAACAATTAATTAACGGCCACATAAATGAGAATAAATGTCACAGCAGAATGCTTGACAAAACGTGGTGGGGTATGGGGCACACACAATGTGTTGGCTATAGAGTTAAATATATCTTAAAATCTAAGTTGTGTTATGGCTCTGTTGAGGCTCAAAATCTAGAGGCTGGGATCTGGGGAGCGCCAAAACAAGGGTGGGTCTGTGTGAAACAGGTATCTTTTTTCATATCTTTTTAACCCTGACGACCAACCGCTTCCTGAGAACGGTGCCATCTGCGTGCTCATCGTCTGCATCGAGCGGGATTCGATCACTCGACCGGTGGCATCCCCCTCCACCGCCTTCCACTCCCCCTCCTCCCATCAAGGACAACAGCTTCCCGTTCCCGTGCCTCTGCTGCCGCACGCCTCCGCCCAGCTTTGGCGTTAGAGTCTTTCTCCTGCAAAATCTCTACTTAGTTCTCTCTCTCTCTCTCTCTCTCTCTCTTTCGCTCTTTATCTCTCTCTTCCTCTTTCTATCCCTCTCCCTCTCTAGTTCATTCTCTTCCCTCTCTCTCTCCTTCTATCTCTCTCCCACTATCTCTATCTTCATTTCTACCTCTTCTTCGCCCTCCATCTTCTCTCTGTCTCTCTCTCCCTCTTTCTTCCCTTCTCTTTCTCTCTCCCACCATCTCTATCTTCATTTCTACCTCTTCCTCTCCATCCATCTTATCTTTCTCTCTGTCTCTTCTCTCTCTCTCTCTCCCTCTTTCCCTCTCACTCTGCCTACCTCGCTGCCCTTGTTCCCTCCCTTCCCCCTCCGCCTTTCCTCTCCTCCCTCTCTGCTCCTGCCGTGGCTGCGGAAGGCGCGGCTACTCCGGCTGCGCTTCCGAGTGAGAGGAGTCCTCCGTTGGCCGTCGAGAAGAAGGCGGATGCGCTGCTGCAGCCGGCAGTGTCCTGACAAGCGGCAAGTGAGAATGTCTCTTTTTTACAGTAATAATAATATGTCCCAGGCTTGGTACAGAATGCCCTTGTCCTTTAGTTCTACTGAACACCTAACGTATCCTTTAGTTGTACTGTTCACGTACCGTATTGTGTGCTCCCTTGGCCCGTTCGACAAGTCTCTTCAGCATCGAGGCTGCCGAGTTGTCCTTTTGAAGACGGGCAGACGCCGCGGCTGCTGCCGCCGCCGCCGCCAGAGACAGAGTAGACTCGCGATTTACTCCCGGAGAGAGAGAGAGAGAGAGAGAGAGCGGAGAGTTATTGAGAGAGAGAGAGAAAGAAAGAGAAATAGAGAGAGAGAGGTGAGAGATAGAATGGAGAGAAAGAGAAATAGAGAGAGGGGTGAGAGATAGAATGGAGAGAAAATAAAAGATGAGAGAGAGAGAGTGTGTGAGAGAGAAAAAGAAAGAGGGAGGAGCGAGAGAGTAATCGTGATAGAGGAATGAAGAGACATGGGATGTCTCATTGTCAGCCGACACTGACCCCATGCCGAGTTGTTGAGCTTGGTGGCCTTGAGTATGCCGGCGGCTGGGCCTCCGGTGCCCGTGGCCGCGCTGCCAGCTGGCACGGTGCCAACCGCGACGCGTGGGAAGATTTCAAGCGCCAGCACCTCTTCGCTCTCCTCGGCCGCCGCTGCGAGCGACTCTTCGGGCGCGAAGCCATTTCGACCGCACAGCCAGTATGTTGTCATGTCGCCTTTGCCCTGAACAAAGACATCGATAAATAAACACTCTCTCTCTCTCTCTTTCTCTCTCTCTCTCTCTCTCTCTCTCTCTTTCTTTCGCTCTCTCTCTCTCTCTCATTCTTTTTGCTCACCCGCGGTTTCTTCAACTTTCCCGCAATGCCTTCCTCTGCCCTCTCTCTCTTTCTCTCTAACCCTGCTCCCACAAACTCTCTCTCTATCTCTCTCTGTCTACTCTCTCTCTCTATCTCTGTCTACACTCTCTCTCTTCTCCTCTCTCTCTCTCCACCTTGATGTTGAGTACTCCTCGCTCCTCTAGCTGGAACCCTTCAATGGAAGAGAGCACGCACTGTGTGGTCGCGGAGCAGTGGATCTTCAGTGCTAGAATAAAGAGAAGATTTTTCCTTTCGTTTTTAAGGTCAAGTTGAAAAATCTACATTATAGAAAAGTTTTAGTTTATTAATTTTTCTTTTCCTCAATACTGGGACAGAATAGTCAAATTACTATGCCTACTCTTTGTGGAAGAACGACATTTCAGGATTATATAAAAAAAATTTTGGGAGGAAACGAAACGGACGTTCTCCATTGCTCTCCATGCGACTGGCCGTGTTGACTGTGTCGCCGAAGAGGCAGTACCTTCAAGCATTTTTATTTAATATTCCATTTATTATTTAAATCAGGTAGGTATTTGGAAAATAATTTTCTTTTATTTAATTCAAATGTTCAGTGAAGACTGAACAATGGGTTATTGGGCCGCTTTGGTAGACAAGCAATCCAAGTTAAGGAAGCAGGTGTACAGCTCTCTCCTACTACCTCTCTCATGCAACTTATTTTTACTCTCGCTGTCTCTCTCTCTCTCGCTTTTTCTTCTCTCACTCCTCTCTCTCCCTCTGTCTCTTTCTCTCTAGTCCCTTCTCTCTCTCTCTCTCTAGCTTTCTCTTTTCTCTCTAGTCCCTTCTCTCTCTCTCTAGCTTTCTCTTTTCTCTCATTCCTCTCTCTCTCGCTCTCTCTCTCCTCCCCTCCCTCTCTCCTCTTCTCTCTCTCTCCTCCCTTCCCTCTCTCTCTCTCTCTCTCTCTCTGTCTCCCTTCCCACCTCGGCATCGTCTTTCCAACGACTCCAGCCACACAGCTGCCGGTGTGCAAGCCGATTCGAAGCATCAGCTGGTCATGCGGACGATGTGGAATGCGGAAGTTGCTGGAAATCACCAAATTATTATTCGATTAATCTGGTTTATTAATTATAAAAATTATTATTCGAGAAATTTATTTGATCAATTATTAAATATCTTATTTTTCTCCTAACTGTACTTTTCTTTAATAAGAAAAAAAACTTGTGAAAACCATTGTGTGACGGTGAGGAAAAGTACGACTTAGTTACTGTATAACTAATGAGTATACAGTAGCCTTAGTATTCTACCGTACAGAACAAAATATGATACCGTATCGCAGCGAGTAGATGGAGTCCCATGGTGGCAATCTGCTCCGCGTGATAAGCCTCAGAGCGGTAGCTCGGCACTCCTGACACGACCATGTACGCGTCGCCAATTGTCTCGACCTGCGCATTCAAGATTCCTTTTTTTTCTTTCTTTGGTATTTTCCTTTTTTTCTTTCTTGCTTTTTCTTTATATTTCTTCTCCCTTCTTTTTTAAAGTTAAATTTTTCTAGAAGTTTTCTTTATTTAAGTATAAGGTAAATAACATTGGAAATATGATTTTATTTATTTATATTTTTTAAAGAAAATAACATAAAGACAGAAACCTTGTACACGTCATACTGCTTGATGATGGAATCGAAGAGAGTGTACAGCTTGTTAAGGAAGGCAACCACCTCCAGGGGAGTAGACTCGCCTATGGTTAAAAAAAACAATAATAAAAAATTGCGTTTGAACCACTTTAAAACAACAAAAAAAAAACAATAAAAAATTATAACGAAAATAAGATCCTATGATTAAAATAATTAATTGAAAAATAGCGTTTGAACTTATTTAAAATATAAAAAAAAATTATAGCGAAAATAAAGTGTGAATCAACTAAAAAATTAATTAAAAGAACAACTTTTCCAAATTAAGCTTTAAAAAAATCTCAAAATTTTACCTGATATACGCGTAAAGCCGACAATATCGGAGAAGTAAATTGTGACCGAGGGGAAGGACTCGGGAACCACGTCATGGCCAAGGAGCAGCTGCTGAGCCACGCTCCTGAATTCAAGATTCAAAATGAAAAAAATTTTGACTTTATAACATAGTTCTTGGAAAAATTGTTCATTCTCTCAACTAATATATTAACACCACAAAATTGTGTAGAATTATCGTGATATCCACAATCAGTCTTTCGTCAGCTGTTAAACAACTAAGAAATTAATAAATATCTAAAATGCACATATTTTCAGAACTAAATACATCATATGGTCCTTCGTCTTATAATCAGGCAATCTCAAAATTGAATTTCGTGCTTCTTAAAGGTGGCATGAAACGCAGATGTTATCTATTTGAATTTACCGACTATTACTCACGTCTCTGTAAATCACACGTTTGAATTCGCGCCTTTGGTTCAGGCAAAAAGGCGCGAATTCAAACGCGAGTTTTGGCTCATTATACGAATTGGGAACCTCGGAAGCATGCGCTGCAGTAGATGCTCGGTCCGTCGCTTCTCCTCTCTGAGCTCGGCCGTCCTCTCATCCACCAACTCCTCCAGCTGCGTCTGGTACTTCTCCATCATGACCACCATGTGATCCTGCGAAAGGTTATATGGTTAGCAGCCAACTCAGCATTATGCTGCTCTCCTTTTCTGTCTTTGGGCAGCGTTTTATATGTTTTATTTTTAAAATTGGAAATAACAAACAACTTATTTCTTATCCAGTTTTCCCTCTTTGCATTCCCATGTCTACGCTTATTTGTCCAAATCACTCTATATGTTGTCAAAACTTCACAGTCTGCCCACCATGATCTACGTATGACCTATTATCACATTTCTACCGTTAAAAAAGGTAATGTAAATTTCAGAGACCCATCCAGATTTTGAATTGAGCTTCTCCACAACACACTCACAAGGGAACCATCTAAGCATAACCCGGCGGATTTTGAACGAACCTGTCCAGATCGATAGTCCAAGTCGAGAAATCATGATAACCGTTTTCAATTTTTCCTACATGGCCTCCGGCGATTTTATATTGATTTTTAAAGTTTGCATAAAATCGCAGAATTTAGTGGCTTTACCACTGACAATGTCTGGCTTAAGCATTTGAACAGGCCAGCAGCCAAATTCTGTTTTACTGTTGTTCATCATGTTATATGGGCTCTAAGCTGCTTAACCTCCCATTTTCTACAATACACTACTCACCATGATGTTCCTCTTGTAGATGCCGGCAAACATGGGCTTGAGTCGCTGGCGGATGGCATGCTTGAAGTCGGGCCGATGCTCGGGCGTCTCTGCCCACGCCGCTCGCATCGTCTCCAGGAGGTACGACTGGCACTCGATGCCCGCCAGGGAGGGACGCGTCAGCTGGCTGCCCAAGCAGCCTTCCACGCCCGCCGCCACTCCGCGCACCACTTCTTCCACTGCAAGAAGAAGAAGAACATTAAAACTCTATTTTGAATTCGCGCTCTTCTTCCTGAATATAGATTGGGTAATGATTCCGATAATATATAACTATTATTAGGGCGTCTATCTTGATTATTTCCTCACCTACCTAATCTTTAAACTTGAACCATCAATTTGCTTTCATTTCACTTTTTAGGAGTAACAAGTAAGAGGAATTCAGTGGAAAAAGTATTATTATTGCTAGCCTGTATTAATTATTATTGCTAGCCTGTATTATTTAGTATATTATTCATAATAGGCCACACTAATTAAACACGACTAATTATTTAATCCTCCGATTGCCGAATTCGCGCAAATCCTCACCTTCTGGAGTGCTCGAGTTCTTCTCCACCAGTTGGAAGGGGCCTTCGCGAGTGATGATCTCGTGCAGAATGATGCCGAACGCGTACACGTCTCCCTAGGAATTATTATTTTTCCTTCGTTTAATGGTTTTATTCTTTCTCTTTTCTTGATAGTTACGTAATTATTTCCATAATAGTTCTCCTTTCCCGCACTTTGTACTCTCACGAGATGAACTAACCTTTTGGGTGCCCTTGATAGCCCTTCGGCCAAAGTCGCACTCTCGCAGGAGCTCTGGCGCCATCCACAGCAGCGATTGCCACTGAATGCAAGTCAATTCAAGTCAATTCCAAAAAATAAGAGAACAATTGTGACATTTTTGGGCTAAAATTAAAAAAAATATATATATGAAGTGCCATGCTCTGATTGCACTGCAAAACTGTAAAACTAAAGCGAAAAATTACATTTTAATAGAAGACCAATTGTAAAAAAAACATAAGATGAATTAATAGAAAAAATATTCAAACATAATTTATACGCGCCAAAAAAAATTCATTATTATTATCATACCAGCAGATCATCGTCCCACTCTTGTCCATCGCGAATTTCGTGCAGGCCAAAGTCGGCTACCTGTAAAAGTTTTTTTTTCTTGCGATTCTGTTGAAACTTATTACAACATAATAATAATAATTTTAAAAGTAAACAAGAATCTTTGTAGAAATTTTTTTTAAATAATTTTTTTATTATTATTTATAGTTAATAATATCCAACCTGGAGGGCCCACCGACTGGTAACGAGGCAATTGGTCGACTTTAGATTCCCGTGGACACGCAGCTCAGAGTCGTGCAGGTAGATCATGCCCTAAATGTATCATTTCGTGTGGTCAAGCGATCCAGAAAGGGCTTTAATTTTTTTATTACACTAATTTGCCTTTCATAATGTTGGTTGGTAAATCAGTTCACTTTTTTGTTGCCTCTTAACGTAATAGAATAAAATAACTTCAAAAAAAAAACTAAAAAATTTGTCTTAAGAAAAATAAAGAAGAAAAATTCGCCTACTTTAATGAGATCTTCGACAAATGAAGCGATGAAGAGATGGTCGAGTTTGATGTTGGAATTCCTCAGAATGTCCATGAGGCTGCTCTTCGCACAGAACTCTCGCACAACACAAATGCTGTGCGGGCATACGATTACTCCTGAAGTGAGTATGTAAACATGAAAGAAAGCAAGACATTTACTTGTTCATCCTTAACAAAAATAATAATAATAATAAAACACTTTATTTCGCTGACTAAAAGCCAAATGCATATTTGCCTCTACGAGAACGAAAGTAGCCAGAATTTTGTATATCTCATTGTCAGTTACAATATTTACATTCTAATTACAATATTTTCAAATAATAAATAATTTTGATTCCTGGAGACTACTTAAACCAGTAATTATGAGATTAACTAATTATACGATTTTTTTTTTGTACTTTTTTGTCACACAATTGAATACTGTTTTAAAGAAAATTTCGAATAAAAAAAATGAAAAGAGAAACCCATGAATGAATTGATGTTGTCGTGGCAGAGAGCCCTCATCAACTTCATCTCCAGCTTCGTGGCTCTCGTCAACTCGCGTGGCTTGCGATTGTATCTTAAGATATTTCATGAAATAATAATAAAATCAAGCTCATCTTCACTTTATTTTCAACATAAAAAATAATAATACCAATTTTTAATAAACTTACAAAACATTAAGATATAACAGAGAATGCTTAAATGTGCTTCGATAAAGGTCAAATTGAATTAATTTCTTGAATCTTTTCAAAATATTAATTGTTTTCAATGAAAATATAATTACTAGTTGAGGAAAAACAACAAAAAAGCAAAAAATAAAAAATAAAAATTAAAGAAACGAACTGGAATTCCTTGATGGCGACAATGGCTCCCTTGTAGATGGCAACTCCGCCGAGGCCTCCGCCACGCTTCCGCTCCGGCATCTCGGCAGCACACTGAACTTTGTGATAATAAGCAAAAAATTTTAATATGACACTTTTTTTAATAACAGCAGCACACTGCATTCATGCTATCAGTAAAATGTTTTTTCTTCTTACTGCTAAATTTATTATTATCACTCAATTAATGTACGTTATAATTAACAGTGTTCCGGTCAATATTGTACTGTTTTAGGCGAAAATATTTACCTAATCTACCGATTAGACAAGGAGCCAATGCAAGCAAAATTTCTTTTCACAATGATTAAATTCCAATTTTTTTTAAACACACATGTTTACATTTTCAAGTACTACGTTTTGCATTAAAAAAGCAACACATCTACACGAAGATTTCACTCGACTATTATGATAAATGGTCAGCGAAAAATGGACCAGGGAAGAAATAAAAAATGATGATTTGAATTTCCCGCCAAGAAGAAGAAGACGAACACTCTGGTCGAGGACGTAGAGAGAGGTCGTGGACGCGTTGCACTGGACAATGTGCTCAATCTCCTTCGCGTCAATCTTCCAGATCATCGACAGCTCCTTCTCGAACTTGCGATTTCTACGAGTACAAATTTTGAATATTATTTTTTCCCGCCAATACGATTAAATACGAAAATAAAATACGATTAATATTATGCCGCAATTTCAGGCATTGATTCTTATTTCTTACGTTGATTGATTCTTATTTTCTAAAGCAAGAAATAGCTGAGTATATAAATACAAATACACACACTTTTTTTTCTTGAATAAATTTAGCACGATTAATATAAGATCGTGCTAAATTTAAAAAAATAAATATAAAAGAATATTAATAAATGAATGTCACAAACCGATGAGCGAAGCCAGCTCCGACCAACACGAAAAGGCACGCACCGAAGAGGATGACAACGAAGATTTCCAGGAGCCAGCCTAAGGAGAATTCTTATTTTAAAATCATTTTGTCATTATGGGAATGTTCCATTCTCTTACAATTAATCTGCATTCTTAAATTAATTTTACTATTCAATCAATTATTTATTTTGTTAGTTTTGTTCACATTTACTTTCTTTTTTTTTCTAGAAAAAAGCAAAGACAAAAAAAAAATAAAAAGAAAAAAGAGAATAATCTCCAACTCGGTTGCTCCTTGCAGAGTTCTCCGTAGAATCCGCACTCTGGCTCATCGACCGGTGGCTCGCCTCTCAACCAGTGAATCGTTGTGTCTCGTTTGAACCTCAATTTCAAAGAGATTAATTCTAAATAGTTCAGTGCAAAGCGTTCAAATTCAATGAATTGCCTTTTCATTCAGTTTTCTAAATCAATTTTCTCCCGGAAATTGCTAAGTTATCGGAATATACACCATAACAATCTTTCTTAATACTAAAAATTCCATAGGTAACAAGAATATAATAATACAAATGAAAATTTTATAAATAGAAGAAATAAGAAACCTGAGAAATGATCTGTCGGTGTCTTTGTCTCTCGCAAAGTCGGCAGAAATGGACAAGGCCGAGTCCAGTGGATAGTAGTCTGGGTCGCTTCTATGTAGGGGGGCAGCATTCAATATATGCAATCATCATTTTAATTCAACAAATTTTTCTTACTTAACTTTTTTTACTTCCAAGTTTTACATGATACTTAATTGAACAAAATCGATAACTCAGTTAGACATTGACGCTAATCGTAAATTACAAGTACCTGTTGACGACGGGCGGGACAGCCTGCCACGACAGGAGAGTGTAGTTGCCCTCGGCATCGCCATTCTCATTGATCTTCATGTCGAAGCCTTGGATGCCTGAAAATTAATCCATCAATTACTCAATCTGACAAAAATCATAACAATGAGGTGGAAGACTATGGATATTTCCTCTAAATAATTTCAAGGGCGACAATTTTATGTCGTTTTCTCTCTTTTTCATCGTCGAGATTGAGGAGTGCAAACTTGAAATGACGTCATATTAAATTATTATAATATTTGTGTTGAGTGAATAAATATATAAAATTAATTAATTAATTAATTAACTGACTATGGTAAGTGCTGCCGATAACGTTGCGAATGATGTTTTCTCCGTCATCGACGGGGTCATAGTCCGGATTCCTGGCCCTCTGCATCTCGAGCAGCGTCTCGTTGTGGAGAACGCGATGGAGTGCGCGTGCATAGAGGTGGACTGCGTCGTAGAGATAGCAAGCGAAACGATTCACCTATGGAGGAGAAGAGCACTATTTCTATCTTTCTCTCTCTCATTCTTTCTCGCTCTCATTCTCTCTCGCTCTCTCTCACTCACTTTCATTCTTACTTTCCATCTCTCTCTCTCATTCTTTTTCTCTTTCCCTTTCTCCATCTCTCTCATTCTTTCTTTCCCTCTCTCTCATTCTTTTCTCTTTCCCTTTCTCTCTCTTTCTCTCTCATTCTCTCTCTCTCTCTCTCTCACCTTAATAGACATCGAGTTGGCTATGGCCGTCTTCTGGACGCCAAAGTGGACGAGAGCGTCATTCGCGCGCCCCCAGAAGTCAATGAATCGAGAGGAGTCGAGGGAGACGGGAGTCGGGATGATGGCCAGGGCAGAACGAGAGTAGTTCACCATCTGAAAGAGAGAGAGAGAGAGAGAGAGAGAGAGAAACAGAGAGAGACAGAGAGAGAGAGAAACAGAGAGAGAGAGAGAGAGAGAGAGAGAGAGGGAGAGAGAGAGAGGGGGGGGGAGAGAGAGAGAGAAAAACAGAGAGAGCGCGAGAAGAATAGAGAATAATAAGAAAAAGTGCAGACAATACATTTATAGTTTCTTTGCTATAAACTCAAGAAGAAATAAATAGAGAATGTAAAATCACAATTTCG